>PHNY01296794.1:1085-13635 GCA_003724115.2 Anethum foeniculum
AAAGAACACAAAGTTAACTCTTGAAATCACTATAACCCCGAACTGTAAAACATTAAAAACGGATATGGAATTCAAGGAGGTGAGGAGAGTGGTTACCCTATATGCATAGAGCTTCTCGAGGGCTTCAATTTGACTGGTCGAACGCGCGAAACGGCCAAGGGAAACTCAAGATATAAGCATTTCTTCCTCCTCCATTTTTATGTTCTTTTCCCCTCGGGTTTTTCATAAAAGGATGATAAAGAATTTTTTGGTTTGCTTGGTTTATTTTGGTTAATGTGTTAAAATGAGTGGTTAAAAATATTTCCTTGACTTGTCCACTTGATTAATGCTTGCATCATGTTAATGACATCACTAATTATACCAAGTGTTGGCTAATTGTGGTGAATGGTATCTTAAGCTCTTAGCCACTTGTTTTAGCTTCTTAAGGAAGCTTCCTCCTCATGCCACTTGCATGTGTTTGTCCTTGATCGATTAATTGTTTCTCTGCTCAGTTATCGCTCAATCTCGTTGATCGTTTGAAGGAATACATCCGTGGTTTTATTGCTTGGGGTTTACTAGGACATTCTTCGTATCTTTTATTCCTTCATCAATCCTCCTTTATAATCCTTGGATTTAAAATCCTTCAATCTTAACATTATACACTAAATTTCTTAAGTGTCTGGTGGATTCTCAGGAAAAATGAAAGTGCTTGTTTTCGAATTCTGACGTCTTTTACATACACTCATATACATTACCGAACACTAATACGGACTCAGAATTTTCATAAAAGAAGTCCCATATAGTGTGGTCTGATTATATTCTCAATCAGCAAAAGTTACTATTCATCTGGGTTCAAGGTAAAATTACTATTCATCAATCAATTTAGTCCAAAATTTTGGGTTATTACAATCCATCCCTCAAATTAAGGAACGGAAATGATCTTCAAATCGTGACCAGTCTTCATTTCCTGATGGACTCCAAATACTGATGCCATAACAAATACTGATGACGTTAGCACCAAATCCTGATCAGTCCTCCTGAGCTTCTCTTGATAATTGAGAATTAGTATCTAACACTGTTCAAATATTATGTTTCTTCAATTTGTTTTAACTCGAGCAAAGCCAATGCATAACAGGTAACTCAAAACATTAATAATTATTACAAATTATTATTTTGAAATTGTTATAAGATCTCTAATTTTTCTTACCATGGAGTGAACATAAAAATTATGACAATTTTGTGAGCGGACAAAATTTTAAGCGCATTAGACTTCAGTTGACATATCTAAATGTATGATCTAGACACATTAATTATTTTGAGATTTTGTTTGTAGAATACATTATTTTAAACACGACTATAAGTGTAGTTTCATGATTTTTTTACATAATATATGAGATTCCATATTTAAAATGTGCTGGTGTTTATGCAAATCATATCTTATTCACATCATGTTATAGTTATTAATATATTTGTAACTTTATTTGTTATGTGAATGGTTTATTCATTAATTTATGCCCATGCAAAATTACTTTTGTTGTCTTAAGTTTAAGTAATTTATAAGGCACAAGTTTCAACATTTTTTTTCATTAAACACCTGTAAGAATTAAATTGCCCTAGTCACCGTCATGTTTATCAAGAAAAACTTTGTTTGTCACACAAATGAAGGATAAAGTTGGGATGATAACATTAGCTTAATCCCAAAGATTTGAAATGATTAAAGTAAGAAATAACATCAAGATCTTCATGTTTGAGTGGGTAAATTAAAATTGTAAAATCTCACCTTTAAATCATTTCACATCACAAATTTAGAAATTGAAAACATGAATATGCGACATATGTTATCATAAATTTAATTTAATATCCAACTCTCACCAAGGTCATGACATCGTTTTCAACAAGGTCGTTTTATAGGGTCAGAAGGGTGTACGCAATTCGAATTGGGCGGATTAGTGAAATTTAACAACCCAACCCAATTAAATCAGGTTTTAGAAATTTCAACCTAACCCATAAAAAATAAATTCGTAACTCAAACCAATTTGTAGTACTTCGGATCGGTTTGGTTGGGCTATTAAATATATATAACTAATATTTTTATTAGAATATATTATATTATTAACAATTATAAAATTAAAACGCAAACTCTCAAAGTTTAAACAACTTAAAAATAGTTCAACAAAATAAAAGAGAGTCATACATATTAGTACTATTGCGACTAGAGTATTACTGTTGTTCCAGCACCATGTAGAAACACTGTATCTTTATTTTTAAACATATGCACATGCAGATGCAGGTGAAATACTTGTAAAATAACATAATAGCATAAAAGTGAATGCATTGAATATTCAGACATTTTCAAACATATAAACATAAAAGTAAATCAAATACCATGAAATTATATGTAAAAATATACTTGTAAATAATTATAAGCAAATGAATTATCAGATTAACACTTAGGAGCTACATTTGTAAGTAGTAAAATAAAGAATTTTAATCGGGTTGGGTTGGATCGGGTTAAGGTTTTTTTTCCAAATACATATCGGGTTAAAATATTTAAATTGGATCAGTTGAAATTTGGTTGGTTTGGATTGGGTTGGTCGGTTTTACCAACCGGTGTACACCTCTGGTGAATTCATTGATAAATATAAACCTTATATTACCATTAAGAGCCACAAAAATTTCACACTCGCAAAGAACATAGTTGTCCCATTGCATTGCTAGTGACAAAAACACATATATTAAATTATGAGAAGTGTAAGGTGTTTTTTACGGTTAAAATAGTTATAAATATTACATAATAATTGTTAGGTCTCAAATATACTGTAGATGGGGTGAATACAGTATGTAAAAATCAAATCGAAATAATAAGTAATTGATGAACAGTTTTTGTATTGACAATAAAAATTATTACAAAATACAAGTACTCTCTCAAAGAATGTAAGAGTATTCTTGAGAGCTGCTAGGTTACACAAAGATAAAAACGTTCGATCACACCTATAGTGTAAACCTATCTGTGTTTATATAGTACACAGTTACACAATCAATCACTAAGAATATGAGTATCAATTATGACTAGACAATACATATCCTATAATTGATTGCTATTATTTCCATACATTGAGCAACCGACATATCCTTGCGATCTTCAATATCTTTAATCAGATAAATCATATCCTGATTTACTGCTTTAGTAGAGTCTGACAGATAAATGCTGATATTAAATACTGATATCAAACACGGATACCATTCTGACAAACTCTGATGATAAACTATGATTTTCCTAAGTGATAAATACTGATCAATCATCAAATTATCTAACAATCTCCCCCAACTTGTACATGTGAACATATGAACAAGTTCTAATTTGATGATGACAAAACAGAAATCTAAATGCAAGAATAAAAATTTATTTACAACTCAACATATATGAAAATCAGAGTTTATTCCACAATCTTGCTATACCCATATGCTTCAGAAAAGAATTTCTTCACAAGATTTTCTTCAGCAATATTTAAGTACATCTCCAGCTTGATTTTGACATCTTTTAGCTCTTGAGTTGAATCATCAATCTGGTAAACAGCTGCCTTGAGCTCTGGAATTTTTGCTCTGCTCATGTGACGATCATCTAGCTGTATAACACCAACATCTTTTCCATTTGGATTGAATGTGATAACATCCATACCCAACAGCTTAGTGATATGAGCTCCTCCTTTTGGCATATCAGCAACTGTACCATCATGAAGTTCATATTTAGGAATGCATGGGTAAACATTTTTGTAAGGAATACCTCTTTGTTTTATTTGAATCTGCTTCTTGATGAGTTCAGACCATCTGGTAGTAGAAGTATTTACAACCTTCAGCAACTGATGTATATACTCTAACTCCTTCCAGTATTTGATTAGCAGATTTTCTTTAGATACCCTCAGTCTTTTACCAGATGAAAGAAAGTATAACAGCTTCTCCTTAGGTGAGTTACCATCAAAATGATTAAGAACAAGGAAAATAGAGATCACCTTCTGCAGATGCTTCAGTTGAATCTCTTCACCTAACACATCTGTGAGAGCTGTGGGGTCTTTAATACTAAGAGCATCTCCCTTGTAGACTCTTCCACCCTTCAAACCAAGACTGTCTCTAGTGCCAGGTTATCTTGTCAACACCTTGTCACTAAACACCTTCTTCCATAGCTCATCCTCCTTTGGTTGAGGAACTGACTTGTTCTTCCATAACAACTTTCTCTTCTCAACAATAGATAACTGTAAGAGATCAGGTTTTGTAGTATCAGTATTTACCTCACCAGCATCAGTATTTGTACCAGAATTTATAATATCAGGATTTGCAATATCAGAATTCATGACTTGTGCTTTAGGTTCAAGTTGAGCAATGTCAGAGGTTGAAAAGAGTTGATTTTCAGCATTTGTACCTTCAATTTGAGCACTGTCATTGATTGAAGTTTCATTTTCTTTTTCAGCTCCTCCAATAAGTCTTCTTTTCTTCTTACTAATCAAGAAATAAGCTTCCTCTTCAGCCACATCCCCTTCTTCTCCAACCCAATCAGTGTCTGGCTTCTGAAAAATTGAATTTAAGTAAGCTGAGATAGGCTTAGATGGTAACTCATCAACCTTCTACTTCCCCTTATCTCTTCTGTCAGTATTTAGAATAGCCTGAGATCTAGTCACATGTCTATTAGAATTTGTAACTTCTTTGATCATAATGCCTTTCTCCTTAGGCCTTTGTGTCCTCTTCTTTTTAGGAGAGATGGTAATGGCCTTTACAGCATCAGTATTTGATTTAGACTTTAAAAGAGCAAAATTTGCTTCCATCTGTCTAATCTGCTCTAGGTCCATTCCATCTTCTTGCAGAAATTTCATGGCTATAGCTTCATCAGCATTTATGATCTTCTGATCTCTGTAGTATAAAGTAGTATACTTGCCTTCAATTTCTACTGTCTGCATGAACTGACTAGCTTCAATACCAGTTTCTAACCCATCAGCCCGAACTTCATCAGCATATGTTACCATCAAAGTTTGTTCTTCAGTTCTGATTTGAGTAGTAATAAAGTCAGTTTTTGTGTCTTGGTCAGAGTCCATCCTCTTCCTCTGCCAGTTCTTCCACCACTTCCTCCACCCCTGGTTCTTACATATTAGTACTATTGCAACTAGAGTATTATTGTTATTCCAGCACCATGTAGAAACACTGTATCTTTATTTTTAAACATATGCACATGCAGATGCAGGTGAAATACTTGTAAAATAACATAATAGCATAAAAGTGAATGCATTGAATATTAAGACATTTTCAAACATAAAAACATAAAAGTAAATCAAATACCATGAAATTATATGTAAAAATATACTTTTAAATAATTATAAGCAAATGAATTATTAGATTAACACTTAGGAGCTACATTTGTAAGTAGTAAAATAAAGAATTTTAATTGGGTTGGGCTGGATCGGTCTAAAAAAATTGAAACCCGTATTCAACCCAATTAAATCGGGTTGATGTTTTTCTAATCCAAATACATATCGGGTTAAAATATTCAAATTGGAATAGTTGAAATTTGGTCAGTTGGGATTGGGTTGGTTACTTTGACCAACCGGTGTACACCCCTGGTGAAAACAACATTTCATTGATAAATATAAAACTTATATTACCATTAAGAGCCACAAAAATTGAATAGTCTGAATCTTTTCTTACATCTTGGCTAGCAGTTTTAACTATACCACTGCTACCAACACCAGCATCCTTACGACTCCTGGATGAATTGCCACCCTTATTACCTCCACCATCAGCAGCATCATCATCCTTAGATTCTTTGACTGTATGAGTGCATTTAGATTTTGCAAGTATCTCCCCCTTTTTGTCATCATCTAACAAGATGAAAAGAAGTAACTCCGTAGAGGTTTGAATCTATGTCAGCTGGCCAGACATTTGCTCTTGCTTCTTCTCAATGGCTGCTTGTCTATCAATGATTGGCCTTAAAGCCTTCCTGACTTCCAGATCTTGATTTATTTTTAACTCAGCAAAATCCTGTCCGACTTTATCAACATCAGCCCTTACCTCTTTGTGATCAGTATGTAAAGATTTAATGAGTATAGTTGAGGCCTTCATATGTGATAAAAGAGCGGGATCTTTAATGTTGTCTTCAGCTGTTAGTAAGTGATCATGAGTAGTTTCTTAAGTAAAGGTCCTTTCAGGATGTCTCCATTGATGTCTCCAATCATCACCTCTATTTTTAGCTGGTAGTGATTCGTAATGTTCATCTTGTTGCTTCTCCTTCTCCTGTTAAGGCATATCATCTGGAAAAATGACCTTATTTAGATCTTCATCAGACTGGAGAGCAACATTGATAGACCTAGAAAGTGACTCTTCATCATCTGATACATCATGTGCTACTTCATCTTCACCACCAAGATTTACTTCATCCAGATTCATCTCCACTGTATGTGATCCCACATCAGATTCCACATCATCAGTATTTAGATTATCAGCATTTACTTCCCCTTCATCTTCAGCAGTATGCTTAGCTTCATCCATAACCTCAACCGGAACATCTTCAGTAATATTAAGAAATGGAATCAAGTCTTCAGCAACAACAACTGTCTCCTTGCCAGTTAATAGTACATCTTCATCTACTGCAACTGTAGCATTAGTATTTTTAGGAGATGATGGAAGAACAGTTGGAGTTGGACTTGTTGCTGTAGAAATGGAGATTCCCATTACTACATTTCCTTTTGAAGTTAAAGAAGGAAAACAAAATGAAGTGAACTGTAGATTAGTATCATTATTTATACCTGCAGGAACATTATCAGCTTTTACTGCATCAGAGTTTGTGATTGGCCCTTAACAATCTGAGCTTCAGAGCCTATTCCAATATCACTCTGAGCACCTGCACTGAAAAACAAGTAACAACTTAGATCTCTATGTTCTTTTAAAGTGGTCTCACCACTCCTCACTTCTCTCATCTCTTGACTTTTAATAGTCAGAGTTTCTTCACTAGAGCTTACTTAACTCTTTCTCTCTTCTACCCTCTCCTTTTGCCAGGTCAGGAGCCTGCCTCTCTGTAATTATGTTTTACTCTAAATCTTTTCTCTCAAACTCGCAAAAAAAGCTCAGAATGTGTTGTCCTACAGAAATAAGAGGTGGTTGAGAAGAGTTTGTCTGTGGTCAGATGAACAGGGGTACCCACTCTTGGTGGACTGATCATGGTCATCCCATCAGTATATGTAAGCTAAAAAGAATAAAGTCTGATAAAACAGTATTAGTAAATGTAAAAACTGACAAGTATCAGAGTTTATACCTTGAGTTTCCTGTTGACTGACATCTTCATCTGCAAGCACTGACACTGGAGGAACTGGAATAGCTTCAGTGACTTTTATAGATTCAGCTCCCTTCACAGCAAAGTGAAGCTTTCCAGTTGTATCAAGTACCAGTGCAGATTTCTACAATTTGTATGCTTCAACTTTTGCAGGTGAAGGTTCTTGTTGGACAAGAAGATTTGAAATTGCTGCATCACAATGGGATGCAGGTTCTTGTGGATTTCCTTCCTCATCTGAAGATTGTTCTTCAGGAATCTAAGTCAGCTTGATACAAGCTACTTTCTTCTTCTTCTTTGGCTTGAGCTTTGACACTTGATCTGTCAGCTTTTGAGATTTTAGCACCTTAGCCATCTGGATGTCATTATCAGAGTTTATAGTTCCCTTATCAGCATATACAGATTTGTCTTCTCCATCCCTTTGAGAAGAAGGTTCTTATGGGACTGAGTCATTATTGGTTGTTGTATCCCTTTGAGACACAGGTTCTTGTGGGTCAGACTCCTGCTGATAGTGATGAGGTTTGAAAACCCTCCTTGCCCTAGCCTTGGCAATTTCTGATAATGTGCTCCTGGTCTTACTCCTCTTTTCAGCAGCAAGAGGGGAATCAGAGATTGTCGCCACATCTTCACCTTCCTTATGTCTCCCCATGTTAGATCCTGATCCAGGATGTTGAGGGATGTCACAATTTTTCTTCTTCTGAAGTTCAGTTGTTTTAAATAGTCTCCTTTTCTTAATGACTGGCAATTGGGTTGAACCTTGGCCATCATTACCACCAGTAGCTACCTGAGCTCCATCAGACTTTAATTTCTTGAATTTGGATGACAGAAGAGCACTGTCTTCTTCATATGAGTCTGTGGCTTCATCTTTCTACTTCCTCTTGGGCTATGAAGCCTGTTTTCCCCCTTGTGCCCCCTTTGTTATTTCACTGTTTGATGGCTGCTGAGAAGTCCTTAATCCTGAATGCTCTGAAGCATTAGATTTGTTAACTTCTTTTGTTTTACAATAGGTGCCTTTTGGGAGACACCTGAGGTGGATTGTCTTTGGGGTAGTGTTTGGGTTGTAGAGCTGGGGTTAGCTGCAAGGGGTGCCCTGTTGCTTCCTGCAGCATAGCTCCCTGAATATTTCCAACACCATACACATTAGGCATGTTGGCAAGTAGTAACTGCCTGACCTGTGTTGGGAACCCTGAACTGAGGCACTGAGGCCTTCTTACTATCTCTGGAAATGAGGTCTTTGATAGCGCTCTTATTCAATTTAAAGCAGTCTATTTTATCAGCATTTAGAATTTCTACTTCGGGAAAATAATATGTAAATAAAAACTGACAAAAATGAGCATAATAAACTATATCTCTATCAGCAGATAGCTTATCACCTATGAACTTTAACAGAACAGTATCAAAGTCATAGATTAGAGAATACCCAATCTGCTGAGACATTTGAGGAAGGTCATCAAAATTTATGCACTTATTGGAGAATGCCCTTGTGATGCAATCAAAGAAAAAGTTCCATTCCTTCCTCAATCCAGGACGCTTCAATTGTCCAAGTTTGTCAAGCGACCCTTCATACCCAATCACGGTAAAGAAGCCTCTCATGGCTGTATCACCAGTAAAAATAGTGTACCCATTGTGAGTCGGTGGCCTAAGAGCACCTTGACTGTCTGAGGAGTGACTACCCTCTCCTCTTCTCCATGAGAAAACAAAATACTTGGAGTCCCAGCATCACCTCCATCATCAAACTCAGCAGTCCTCAAAAACTCGAGGACCTGCCTTTCAGAATTCACTGGTGGGTTTGTTAAAGCGAAACCCGCCTCACTTACCTTCAAGAAATTTTGAATTAAGTGGAAATCAGAATCCACACCATCATTTTCAAGGATGGCTGCATAATTATTGGTGATAAACTCTGCTCTATCGAAAGTAAAAGCTTTGGATGCCATTGAATTAGGAAATTAGAAAATAAGATCTAGGGTTTCAAAGTTTAGAAGAAGATGAACATAGAGTTTGGAAAGAGTAAAGAAAATAGAATACGTTTGTGTGTAAAAGTGAATTCAAAAGATTTGAAAAATACTTTTATTTACCTCTCTCTTACCTTTACTGAACATGGGCACATGGGCTGGACAGTTGTCAGCATATGGTTGACTGTTACATAATTAGTGGAATAGATACATAGGCAATAATTACGCGTACACAATTAAACAAACTGATTACACAACTAGTCACACAATATATAAACCGTTTCTTACACTTTTTATTAGCTGTCTGTCAATCCATAAATATATTATTCATCTTTTAAAAAGATAAATAATTTCAAATACTGAATAAAAACAAAGTCCGATAACTGTCAGTATTTAACCATTGACCCATATCAGTGTTTATAAACTCTGATATACCAAAAATTTCAGAGTTTAAGAAAACAGTATCTAGTAACACGACATCAGTATTTAACATGCATTCTTAAATACTTATTAGTAGATACTGACTCTGAATTCCATATGCCTTTAACAGCTATTCTTCCGTGTTTAAGAAATGACCAGTTATCATTCGTAGTTCATTCACCAATCTTGTAAAAGTAGCTTCACTCAAGGGTTTGGTGAACAAATCAGCTATCTTTTGGTCAGTAGGCAAAAAATGCAATTCCATTGTTCCTTCCATAACATGTTCTCTAATGAAATGATATCTTATACTGATGTGCTTTGTCATTGAGTGTTGCACTGGATTTCCTGTCATTGCAATAGCACTTTGATTATCACAATATATAGGAATTTTAGAATATTCTAACCCATAATCCATCAATTGATTCTTCATCCAAAGAATCTAAGCATAACAGCTTCCTGCAGCAATGTATTCAGCTTCTGCAGTGGAAGTGGAAATTGACTTCTGTTTCTTGCTGAACCAAGAAACCAATCTGCCTCCTAGAAATTGGCAGCTTCCACTAGTGTTTTCCTGTCTATTTTGCAACCTGCAAAATCAGCATCTGAATAACCTATTAGCTTAATGCTCTCACTATCAGTTTTATTTCTGAACACCCACTTTGTACCAACAATAGATCTATTCTTTGGTCTTGGCACTAGTGTCCATACTTTATTTCTTTCAAATTCATTTAACTTTTCTTGCATAGCTGTAACCCATTCAGCATCTTGAAGAGCTTCATCCACTTTCTTAGGTTCATTCAGAGATAGAAAAGAATGACAGAGACACTCATTTTCAGTAGCAGTTCTTGTAGTCTGTACACCCTTATCAGGATCTCCAATAATCAAGTCAGGTGTATGAGATTTAGTCCATTTCCTAACTTTAGGAAGTTGGCTTCAAGAACTGGAAGATTCTTGATGATCCATATTGTCTCTTTGTTGATTTTCATTAGTACCTTCAGTATTTCCTGATTCTCCCCCTGAAACAGTGCTTTCATTATTATCAAAATTTATTTCATCAGTATTTGAGGAATCAGTGTTTGATGAACTTCCTTCTGATGTTTCCCCAATTGAAGTAGACTGTTGAGTATGATCATGTTGCTCCCCCTCAACATGTGCTTCATGATTAGAAGTTTGATTACCATCAGTAAATAATGGTTCATCAGAGTCTAATGAAGTATCAGTATTTGCACTATCAGTATTTTCAGAAATATCAGGATTTAACTGTTCAGCATATGGTACTTCATTTACAAATCTCAGTTGGTCATGATCATCAGCATCTTCTAGACCTGTAATTTTATTATCATCAAAAGATACATGAATTGATTCCATGATCACTCTTGTTCTTAGATTGTAAACTCTAAAAGATTTTGTTGACAGTGGATATCCAAAAAAAATGCCTTCATCAGCCTTTAAATCAAATTTGGTAAACTATTCAGGATGAGTTTTAAGAACAAAACATTTACAACCAATTATGTGAAAGTACTTCAGATTTTGTTTCTTCTCCTTCACCATTTCAAATGGTGTCTTCCCATGCTTGTTTATCAATGTTGAATTTTGAGTGAAGCAAGCAGTTTACACAGCTTCTGCCCAGAAACAAGTTGGCAACTTTGCTTCCTCAAGCATGGTTCTTGCAGCTTCTGTGAGATTCCTGTTCTTTCTTTCGCAACTCCATTTTGTCATGGAGTACCAAGAGGAGAAAACTTCTATTTGATTCCTTTTGACTTGCAGAACTCTTCCATAGTTGAATTCTTGAACTCAGTGCCATTATCACTTCTTATAATCTTTACAGAGTCTGTTGATCCTTTTTCCATCTCTCTTACATGATCAAGAAGAATGGATGGAGTTTCATCCTTTTTATGCGGAAATACACCCATGTGTACCTTGTGTACTCATCAACAATGACAAGTGCATACCTCTTCTTTGCTATTGACATTACATTGACTGGACCAAATAGATCAATATGTAATAAGTGAAATGGCTCAAGAATAAAGGATTTAGTCTTACTCTTGAATAAAGATTTTCTTAAGTTTGCATTTTGACAACCATCACAGAGACCATCAGGAGTAAACTGTACTTTGGGTAATCCTCTTACAAGATCTTTCTTCACCAATTCATTGATGTTGTTGAATTTTAAGTAAGAAAGTCTTTTGTGCCAATTCCAGCTTTCTTCAGTTGAAGCTTTGCTCAGTAGACAAATTTATGAGCCATCAGTATTTATAGAAAGTTTGGCTTCATAAATGTTACCATCTCTATATCCTTTCAATGCAACTTTACTAGTTGAATTACTGACAATTTCACAATGACCTTGATGAAAATCCACATGATAACCTCTGTCACAGATTTGACTCACACTAATCAAATTATGCTTGAGTTCTGGAACAAGAGCTACATTTTCTATGATGACATTGCCAATATTGATTCTGTCATATCCTAGAGTCTTTCCAATATTGCCATCACCATAAGAAACACTTGGGCCAGCTTTCTCCTTAAACTCTGATTGTAATAACCCGAAATTTCGGACTAATTTGAAATTTTTGATGAATAGTAACTTTAGCTGATTGTGTAATATTATCAGACCACCCTATATAGAAGTTCTTATATAGAAATTCTGAGTTCGTATTAGTGTTCAGTGATGAAAATAAGTGCATGTAAAAGTCGTCAAAATTCGAAGATAAGCACTTCTATTTTGCCCATGATTCCACCAGACACTAAAGGATTTAAGAATAAAATGTTAAGTGTTAGGAATATATGCATTAGCTTGATGATAAGGTGTGCAAAACACTTAAGTAGAAATCTAGTGGTTGTAGCCTCAACGGATAAGTCCAATTTGGCTATCCGTTGATGGAGTAGCTTT
>PHNY01296827.1:3802-14705 GCA_003724115.2 Anethum foeniculum
TTATTGTTGTTTAGTTTTATTCTTCAAATATATCGTTGTTGTTTCGAGCACAAGGCTTGCTGAGCATTTCATTAGCTCATACTTGTTTTATTGTGCTAATTTTTCAGTCAGGCCAGGACAGGTTTTTCATCCGTCACGTTAGGATCTTAACCGAAGTTGTATGTTATAAATAGCTTTTGGGTGTGCCAGTTCTAGTAGAAGACTTTTGGAGACGTTACACTAGTATCATAGTTGTTTTGTACTAAAACTTGAAATAGTTTGTAAAACTACGTAGACTTTTGGATTGTAATAACTTATGGTTTGTAGTTGTGCCTGTGTTCATACTATAACCTGTGATCGATCCAGTTGCATGCAGGGGTCATATTTATTATTTTATTCCATTGCACATATTATATTATTATTTTTAGTTAGTGACTCCCAAATCTAGACCCCGGATTTGAGGGTGTCACAAAATGCATATGAGACATCAAGTTCTAAAAGTGCATCTTGTCAATATCAATTTTTAAACTGCGCCTTCATTAAAACTCAAATCAACAAGGATATGTTTTTGATTCAAATAGTTCAAGTAATTTGATTGGACTACAACATTAATATTTGTCAATTATAAGAAAGTATTTAATATATTTGAAGATAAGTTTGATTTTTTGGTGACTTTGACAACGGAGATGTTTGACGTATAAAAATCAAAAGTTATAGTGTGTTTAAAAATTATGAGCAAACACAATCGGATCATACTATTTACATGGTTTTTCCGTTCAATGCCTTTGTTAATCACGCACTAATTCTGCTTAACTTAATGAAGCTGAAGCCAAAATTCTCATTTATCTTGAAATGAGACTTAATAGAGTTAGGACAACACAACCACTGGTTGCTATGACTGTGGTGTGGAGAGCCTGAGAAACTTATGCATGAACAATTTGCTTATTGCTTAAGGTGCTTTCAGTTGTGCAGACTCATCTAGAAAGAACCACTGGTAATAGGAGTTGCGAGTACTCTAAATTAAGAGTGGGTGCTTTCGTTGTCACTAAGAGAGTGCTTACTTTGGGTTTTCAAAGGCCATCTAAAAGGATGCATACAAAGGGATTTTACAAGATTTTAATCCCTGTTTTTAATGAATCTAACTTGCAGGCTAATTCAGAGGTTACTTACAATATTTTATTTCATGTTCTTAATGAATCTGATCTGCAGGCTAATTCAGAGGTTACTAAAGAGGATCTTCTTAATCCGACTAATAATACAGGTGTAGCTGACTAGCTAAACCTAAGGGAAGGAGCAAAGCATAATACAAAGAGGTTCTATCAAATGCTGCTGTTGGGCCCAAGCCCGAGAGACATAAGCACGAGGCCCAAAAGACATAAAGCCCAAGGCAGAAAAGGCCTATAAACAGATAAGAGGGGAGACTTTAGAAGGTCCGAGAGTAGAGACTCAACAGTGGCGCTACAAGGAGGGGCATATTTCCAGAGACCTTGTAGAACAGCCGACCGTTGTTTTTTTCTTTAGAAAAGGCAATGGCCGACGGTGAAAAACAAACACGAGAAAATAAAACTCTTGTAGGAGATAGAATAGCGGAGTCCAAACTTCCAGCAATAAAAATCATGGCGACGGTGGTAAAGAGCAACCTAAAAAAGGCATCGGACCTACTGTCGAAAACACTATTTCAGCAGGATGAGGATGCAATTTCTAGCGATCGACCATGCAAGTCATTACCAGATCTAGTAGGACGTGGTAGATGACCTAAGGGCCGTAACAAAACTTTGGTTGAAACAGCCTCCGGTAAGAAAGTCCTGTCAAGTTATATTAGGTTGCATTTGGAAAAGCTACAAAAACACTAACAAAAAAACAATGAGGAAACGAACAAAAAGCCAGATCTACAAAATCAAGAGATGGAGGATGAGGAACTTGAGCTGCTAGAAAAAGAACGAAGGATATTGGCGGAGAAAATAAGGAAGAAAAAGGAAATTATGAAACTCCAACGTGAGTTCGTGGACGTGTCAGAGGGGAGAACGACATCCGAATATCAAACCGAAGAGTATGAATCCTCATGGCAGCCAGAAAGGTCCGAGTATGAGGAATCCACAGGATCCCTCTCCTCGAAATGAAGGAAGAAGAAAGTAACAAACGAAGACTCCTCAGAAGAATCTTCAAAACTGTCAAAACGGAAGGATGACCTAGCTCTGGTAAAAAACTTCATACGGACCTAATCGGGCGGGTTCGAGACTCTGTTAGAAAGCCCGTTATCTGAAGAAATCGGACGTGTTAAAATTAACAGGGACTTAAAGGTGCCCCCTATCGAGTTATTTGACGGATCGTCCGACCCGTCTGACTTTATCAATATCTTCGATGGAAGGATGAGTTTCTTCGGACATTCCGAGGTAGCACGGTGTCGTTTCTTTTCTACTTGTCTGAAAGGCACTGCACTCCACTGGTTCAATAATCTTCCCCCTCATTCGGTAGACTCTTGGTCCATTCTCAAGTCCAAATTCTACACGAGGTTCTCAAGCAATAAGAGGAAAGGGAAGCTCACAGTTTCTTTTATTACTATATACCAGAGAAGGAACGAGTCTCTTCGAGATTACTTAACCAGATTCAGGGCCAAAATCACTGAGATAACAGATTTAGTTGACACTCTGGCCATCAATTATTTGGTAGCCGGGATTGATAGAACCCGCCATAGCCATCTCTTGGAGGAAATTTTTGAAAAGGAACCCAAGACCTTGCAGGCGGCCATGCAAATCATCGAACACAGGCTGACGCTTCAGGAGGCAGTGTGAAGCATTCAAACGTCGAGATCCCCAAAGGTACGAATGAAGCTCAGCCCCCGACCTCGATGGAATGACAGGCATTCAAATAGAAGCCCCAGAATCGCGGAAAGATGAGACACTAGAGCAGCGCGACCTGCGTCCCACTCCCCTAAAGCCCGGTTCGATCGAGTCCGGAGGACAAGCTCTTCGAATAAAGACTATCCCCGACCAACCAATCAAAGGGAACGGAAATTTCGCTCTCCAACCAAAAAGAAAGAAGGGCAGTTTACGAAACTAAATACGGACAAAGCAACAATCTTGGCAGTATTAAAAAAGGACCCATCTTTCGTTCCTCCAAGGCCAATGAATCCGAACCGCCCACACAGCAATAGGTATTGTGAGTATCATGAAGATACGGGTCACGATACGGAAAGATGTTTTCAGCAGACAAATATCATTGAAGAGAAAATTCGGAGAGGCCAGCTAAGCCACTTCGTGCAACTCGATGAACCTCGCGAAGCTCGACAAGAGACTCCGACAGGATCATTGACGTTATATCAGGAGGCTTCGCTGCAGGAGGAGCTTCAAACAACTCAAAGAAGCCTTATGCACGTGAGGTATGTCGCATTGACTCGAAAAAGCCAAAGCGAAACCCCATCCCAATCATATCCTTCTCAGATACAGACTACTCGGCAGGATTAATAGAGGGGCATCAGGACGCGTTAGTGATTACAACCCAATTGGAAACAACATAGTCAAAAAGATCCCGGTCGACAACGGAAGCTCCGTAGACATTCTGTATCACAGCGATTTTGCTAGAATGGATTTGGGAGATAGGAAAATTCAAGACACTAAAGGTGTGCCCCTTTATGGATTCATAGGTAACGAGGTACACGTGGTTGGGATGGTAGATCTACCAGTGCTTTTCGGGACAGCTCCGAACCAATCTTAGTAGATAGTGAAATTTCACATCGTGAACGCAACTTCAATATATAACGTCATATTGGGAAAAACAAGCTTGGCGGCCCTCAAAGCAGTCATATCGATCACTCATCTAAAAATGAAATTCCCTACCGAATTTGGGGTCTGGGAGTTTTACGGAGACCAACAAGTTTCAAGACAATGTCACTTGGGCAATGCGATTTCAAAAAAGGCTAGACAACCAAGCCCAAGAGTCAACCAAGTCGTCGAGGTTGATCCGAGGCAAATTATTAAAGTTCCTCAAAACAACACGTGTGAGCCGCTCGAGGATATAGAGGAAATACCCATCAAGGAGGATGACTAGACAAAAACGGTAAAAATTGGATCCAATCTATCTGGCTCCCTGAGAACGAAGCTAATCGCCACTCTAAGAGCCTATTCGGATATCTTCGCCTGGGAACCAAAGGATATACCTGGCATACTCAAGGAAGTGGCACTTCACAGGCTTAACATTAAAGAGGACGCTCGCCCTGTCAAACAAAAGAAATGAGCTTCTTCTCAAAAAAATAACAAGCCATAGATCAAGAAATTGACCGGTTACTAGAGGCAGGATTCATTAAAGAGGTACAATTTTCGCGATGGATAGCTAATATAGTGTTGGTCAAAAAGAGCAACGGAAAATGGAGTGTATGCAATGATTACTCCGACCTCAATCGAGCTTGTCCAAAGGATTTCTATCCCTTGCCAAACATCGATCAATTAATTGACTCTACGGCAAGCCACGAAATCCTCTCATTCATGGACGCCTTTCCGAGTATAATCAAATCAAAATGGCAAAAGAAGACCAAGACAGCACTGCTTTCATCATGAGCCGAGGAGTGTTCGCCCATAAAGTCCTCCCCTTTAGACTCCTGAACGCCGGGGCGACTTTTCAAAAAGCAATGGATACAATATTCTCCACCCAAATCGGCTGAAACATGCAAATCTATGTCGATGACATGATAGTTAAATCTTTAAAAGCCCAAGATCACATAGATGACTTAATCGAAACATTCGAGAGGATCAGAGCAAATCAACTTCGTCTAAATCCATCTAAATGCTCCTTTGGACTCAGTGGTAGAAAATTTTTGGGATTCATTTTAACCACAAGAGGAATTGAAGCTGATCCCACGCAGATCAAGGCAATCCAAGGTTTACCAACTCCGAAGAACCTTAAGGATCTACAAGTTCTCACTGGATGTTTAGCGGCCCTAAGAAGATTTATCCCCCAGTCATCAAAAAGGTGTCTCCCACTGTACAATACCATAAAAATAGCAGTAAAGTCGAAAATGTTTGAATAGTCGCAAGCATGTGAGGAAAGCCTACAAGATATCAAACACTTCCTCTCCTCTCCCCCAGTAATGACAAAAGCGAACCCAAGTGAGGCTCTGAAGGTCTACTTGTCGTCTTCAAACTCTACAATTGCGGCGGTGCTAGTTAAAGAGCGTGGAACAGACCAACGGTCCGTTTATTATACCAGCCACACATTGAAAGATGCTGAAGCCAGATACACCAAATTGGAAAAATTGGTCTTCGCCCTAGTGATGGCTAGTAGGAAGTGAAGGCAATACTTCCAAGGAAGACAAATCACAGTAATGACAAATCAGCCGCTAAGAAGGGTATTACATAGGCCAGACATGACAGGTCGCCTAGCCTAATGGACCATCGAACTTAGCTAGTTTAACATCGACTTTCATCCACGGACTGCAATGAAATCACAAGCCTTATCAGATTTTATCGTGGATTGCAACTTCCAAGAGCAGAGGAAGGCAAAATTCCCCAATAGTCTCACAAACTAGTATGGTCTCTCTTCACAGACGGCTCATCGACAACCCAGGGAGGCGAAGGAGGAGTACTACTAACAAGCCCCAAAGGATTTACGATCCAGCAAGCCATCAAATTCGAATTCGTAGTTACCAACAACGAAGCCGAATACGAGGCATTACTAGCCGTACTTCGTCTAGCGCGCCACCTCAATGTACAACACATAGAGATATTTAGTGACTCACAGCTTGTGGTAAAACAGATTTTGGACGAATACAAAATAATAAACGAAAGGATGTCAAACTACATGCAGATTGTGTCCCGTTTACTCAAAGTTTTCGACTCTTGGACATTAAGCAACATTGATAGATCGATCAATCAATGGGCTGACGCCTTATCAAAACTCGCCACTTCCACCTTCAAAAATCACTCAAGCCCAATCTACACGAAAGAGCTACAACAGCCATCTTCAGAAGATTTCCCAATTATGAACATAACAGCAGAGGAGGACTGACGAACTCCGATAATAAAATTCATCGAAGGTAGCCTCAGAGAACTCAACGAAGTACAGCAAAAAAGGATCGCTTTCAAAGCAAGAAATTATTGCTTGATCGACAACAAGCTATACCGGCGTTCCCTCAGCGAGCCTTTGCTACGCTGCATTCAGGAATTTGTGGCGACCATATGGCAGGAAAAATCCTGGCCCTGAAAATCTTAAGATACGGGGTTTTTTAGCCAACCCTAAGGAAAGATTGCGAGGAATTTACCAAGCGATATAAGTCGGGCCAAATGTACGGGCCCATGAATCACAGATCTTCGACCTCCTTCAACCCGGTCACTTCACCTTGCCCCTTTTATATGTGGGGAATGGATATTGTGGGACCCCTTCCTAAGGGTCCAGGACAACGTAAATATCTCATCGTCGCCATAGATTATTACACCAAGTGGGTGGAGGCAAAGGCAGTCGCGTGGATTAGGGAAAAAGACGTGATAGAGTTCTTCATAAAATGCATAATTTTCAGATTTGTAGTGCCACGAGTAGTTGTCACCGATAATGGAACTCAGTTCGTGGGATCAGAAATAGAAAAGAAGTTCGGCGAGTTAAAAATCAAGCATACCAAATCTTCAGTCGCCTATCCGCAGTCAAATGGGCAAGTCGAAATCACTAATAATGCAATCCTATAAGGACTCAAGAAAAAGCTAACGGAAATCGAGAGCAACTGGGTCGAAGAGCTTCCCAATGTACTATGGAGCCACCGCACTACCAAGAGAACTCCAACAGGCGAAACTCCTTTCAGGATGGCATATAGAACAGAAGCTGTTCTATCTATCGAGATCAGCATGGGATCACTATGAATTTAAAATTTTCACCGAAATCGTCTGGGGAGGGACTCCGCTTCGACAATGACCTGCTTGAAGAAACAAGGGAAAACTCACACCTAAGAGTAGCCCATAACCAAGACAAAGTGGCAAACTACTTCAACTCCTCGGTACACATCAGGGAATTCAAAGTGGGAGACCTAGTCCTCAGAGAAGCAGCAGCCTCGATGCCCTCCAAACTCCATAAACTATCCCCCCTTGGGAAGGTCCTTATAGAATATCCAGGGTCGTGAGGCCAGGCACTTATCGTATCGAAGATCTTGCAGGAAAACAAATCCCCAATGCTTGAAATGCAGTCCATCTAAAGAAGTACTACCCCTAAGATGCGTTCACTCCAGCCCGACACGACAAGCGGCTCACGGGATGTCTACCCCTGAATCTAAGTTAACTTCCTTTAAATTATCTCCTAGCATCAAAAATCAAGAGGCATTATGCCCATTTATGTACTCAGTTATTATCTCCTGCTATCAAGACTGATTTATCTAATCTTAAATTATCTTTTGCTACCAAAGTTGGCGAATGTCACGCCCTTGTATGTTTCAAGCTTCCTATTTAATACTTCGCTCATTTTCGCAAGTTATATCAAACGTATTTTAAGCCCCTACTCTATACTAGTTGCGGGAAGAGAAAAACAAGGAAAAGTTCCTAAGCACTTTAGGTAAATATTTGCGAAAACGAAAGACAGGAAAAATCTCGTTGAAGAAGGAAAAATTTCAACACAAAAAAAGGGAAACCTGTCCAACGAGTAGTAAGGAAACACAAAACTTTTCAAATAAACAACGTAAAAGTCTCTATAAGCCACAAAATACAAAATAAAACCACAAGGTCAGAGCCCCATTAGCATACGCACACAGCCCGTGCAAGCGTAAAAATGAGAGCTAAAGAGAATCGAAGCCACAATAGAATTACAGAAAAACGTGAACATGTAACAAAATAATACAACGTTACTTCAAGTCCAAACTAGAATAAACATCACAAGATCCCAACATAGCAGTTACAAAACAAAAGCCAGGCATACCCAGCACATTATAACAAATCTAAGGAACAACATCATCAGAACGATTGGAGGACCCTACAGCATTTTGCGCCGCTTTATCCTGAAACTCGGATAAAAAAACCTCATATGTGTTAGCAGAAGGATCAACATTGTCACCAGAAGCAAAACGGGCCCAACAATCACGATATCCACTCTCATACGAAGCCAAAGCCTCACCCTGCAACGCTGACAACTCTTTTTGAACCCCGGTGAGCTCACTTTGAATCCCGTTCTTCTCCCCTTTAACAATGCTTAACTCTCCGTCTTTGTCTGCTATTGCAAGCTCCAACTCAGCTACCTTAGACTCAAGCTTCTTCACCATCCCGCTAAAAGAATCACGATCAGTAACAAGTGCGGCCTTTTCCACAAGCAACGTCAGTAATCTACCATCAACAACACGCTTCTCTTGAACCAACGAAGCTTCCCGAGCTTCCACCTCGAGCTTAGCCTTTTTAACTTCCTCAAGTTCCTTCTTTAAACAACCAATCTCGTCGAAAACCCCGTCAGAAAGAAGCAACTTCCCAAGCTCGAAAGCCAACTACAACAATCAATATACGAAGACAATAAGAAAACAAAGCATAAACAGGGACTAAATCAAGAATTAAATCTACCTTATCGGCATAAGACTTGCAGGCCCGAAGCTTAGCGACCCCTTTACTCGAAGCCGACGAAGTGTCAAGAACAGCTTTAGAAGACTCGTCCACCCCGCCTGCAGCCAAGTCAACACGCGTCGCCACGACGTCCTTCGACTTCTTCTTGTGATGGGTTTTGGAAGAACCCCCTTCCCGATGTCTTTTCTTTTCCTTGGAACTCACCTCGACCCCTTTCACCTCGGCAAACTCCTCAACCCCCGCAGGCACCTCAGGACGGTTCTCTAGTGCTCCCTCGGAAACGACATCCTTCTCCTCAGGAAGGTTCGCAGATGGTATCACAGCCATCCTCTTCAAAAGCAATGCAGTAAACGCCTCGGAAGGCATCGTATCCCTACAATTTAAAAGCTTCTCTAGAACAGGCCCCACAACTACAATGAACAAGCAATTAATACCAAGTAATATCATGTTACCATAACGAAAATAAAAGAAATAATAACAAAGCTAAAGCGAAGCCTTACGGTCATGAGAATTTCAAAAACTCGGAATCCCTAAACTGAGAAGGGCGAAATATCCCAGCCTTAAAATATCTAGCCAGACTCAAAGAAGCATAGGTACCCATCTGTCTCAAGAACGCCATTTGGCTATTACACAGCTTTTTCCAAGGCTTAACCTTCCCCAATTCACCCCCCGAATACCAGGCAAACATGGGATGCCATCCCGAGTTAGAACTAGGGGCCTCGACAAGCCTCGTACAACCTTGCCGCTTAACAAAATAAACCTGTACACCGGTGGTCTTTGCACGATAAATCGACAACAACAATTTCATGAAAGGAAACTCGCCTAGCTCTTCACAGCGAGCTATCAGGCCGTTAATTTGAAGAACTGTGTTTGGGGCTAATTTCCCCATGCCACAATCAAACACCTCCAGGACTTGTAAAAGAAAGGATCCATAGGCAGCCGGAAACCATACGAAAACCAAATATCTGGAATAGCCTGCCAGCCAGCTTTGTGAGCTCTCCACATCTTATCGGAGGAGTTTGGAGTACGAACGACATAACCACCTCGAGGTGAACAATACTGGGTTAAGGTGTCCAAATCAAGCGGCTTATCAGCATATTAACTGACACAATTATAGGGATGTTGATCAGAAAAGTACTTAGCGGCATCCTCATCCATGACAACGACGGAAGAAAGAGATAAGGCCAAAAGATCCCCTACAACAACACGCTCATCAGTAATCCCAACTTGTAGATTCCCATCCTTCTCCAAATCAAGACTATCAAAGGTTTTAAAACCATGAAAACAAGAACGTTCTAAAGGAATCACATTCAAAGGAGCTAATTCATCGTAAGTTTCGTCAATATCAGTATCCGGATCACTTATAGTCCGAGAAGACGAACTACCCACAAAAGCCATGTTTAAAAAAGTAAAACCTAATTGGATATCAAAAAGACAACAAAAGAAACGAGGATGAATGATGTAAGGAGAAGAAAAATACCTACTTAATCAAGCTGCATCTACCAAACGAAAAGCCACAGATGAAGTCTCCAGTTCCTGGTAAAAACCCTTGAAAAATATAGAAAGAATAGCCTAAGACGAGGAGAAGTACCGAACGTTGATAACCCAATTCCCGAGACGAAGACATGGGTCACCAAAAGAAAAAGAAAAGTCTAATTTTGTTTCTCTTTCTCTCCTTCTCGTTTTCTCGAAGACAATTAAAATTAAATTACAAAAACAACCACTTCGAAAGAAATATATAAATAAAAAGTAAACAGTTAAAATTTTCTACACTCCACCAAAGATCTAAAGATCTTTATCCTTCCCCTTCGGGGTGGACAAATGTTGGGCCCAAGTCTAGGAGACATAAGCCCGAGGCCCAAAAGACATAAAACCCAAGGCAGAAAAGGCCTATAAACAGAGAAGTGGGGAGACTTTAGAAGGGGTTGGCAATTAGAGAATTAGGTTTGAGAGTAGAGACTCAACAGCTGCATTGCCCATGTTTCTCAGTAGGTGTTCAAGGTGCTTACTCATATGCAAGAAGAACCCCGAGAGCGTAGGATGATGAAAGTAGAACAAGCACGCAAAAACAAAACAAAGGCCAAGATAGGCTCGGTTATGTAGGCTAGTTCTCTTATCAATTCCTATGTCTTGTGTGAACTCTGTTGTTAGTAACCCATGAATAAAAAACTCTTGTTGTTTATATTTCGTGTGGGCTTTAATATATTCATTCAATTGGGTAAATTGGATGATTGGGCTCATGCATAACTCGAGCAAGACCGTCTGGTAAACTTTTACTTCGGATTGAAGTAAGTGTTAGAAAATGGAATGTTTGAGGCATAATTATATTATGTTCTTGATGTAATTTCCGGATTCTAATAGTTGGAAGTTGTTCCTTGCTATGAGGACTTAAACTTTCATGTTTTGGTCTA
>PHNY01296848.1:0-14361 GCA_003724115.2 Anethum foeniculum
ATTGGTCCTTTTCTAATGAGGAACTTGTCCATATCTAATTAAACAATTGAACACAAAACACATAGATTACAAAAAGATTAGAAGCAAAAAATAGATCAAGCATATTAATATATATATACATATGAGCAAAATAAAAATTAAAAAATTAGAGTACTAACCCAATTGAAGATAAAAGAGGGAATAATAATTGAGAAGTACAATAAGATTCTTCCTTTGATAGCTCTTCTTTTGATTTCTTGATCTTAATACTTTAAGTAATTATATGTTAAGGTTTTTGTGAGGGTTTTAGATTTTTTGTTTTTGGGGGTGAGGGTTTTAGATTTTTTGGGGGTGGGGGGTTTTAGATTTTTTGTTTTTGGGGGGTTTTTATGTTTGCTGTGTGTGTTTTCTATATGTACGTGTGCTCTGTTATGGTGCTCTATTTTATTTACTCCCAGGTTTCAAACCTGGGTCTCCAGGTTACCACTCACGCGCCTCAACCACTGGGGGCAAGGTATGCATTTGGTTAAGTTTTTTATAAAAATTATATAGACTCTCAGAAACTCAGTGGGGGGATGTGCCCCCACCTGCCCCAGCGTCACCTGCCCCAGCGTAGCTCCGTTCCTGGGTGTAAGTGGACAAACATTATCAAATTAATAATTTCTTAATATGCGTAATTTTTCCAAAAATGACTTGTATTGTGAGACGGAGGGAGTATGCAGAAACTTTACATGGACTTAACATTTGGGCTTGGGTACAGGCCCAACAAATCTGAGTAATAATAACTGGTTTGAAATACAATTACAATCGGGACCCGTGAAGAACTCAAGGAAGAAGAAAGAGGAAGAATGAGGCAGTTTCAGAGAGCTATACAAACATATATACATACGCCCTCCAACTGCCCTCGTCTCACCAAGTTATCTCTACAACCTCCCAAGTCTGTAAGCTCTCTCTCTCTCTCTCATATTTGTTTGCTTTACAACTTCAAGATTTCACCTTTATATTACCCCCTTTCTTTATTTTCGAAATGCTGCTGCCTCTAGCTGATATATGTAATTTTATTGAATTTACGTGTTGTTATTTTGTGTTTGCTCACATACCCATTTCATTTATTCATGTTTTGAACCTAGAAATGAGGTTTAGAGAATAAATTTATTACTTCAAATTCGAATTTCTGGGTCTTTATTCAATGTGTTAGTTATATGTTTATGTAAAGATTGAACTAGACTAGTGATTCAGTTTCGTTAAGTATCTTGAGTCTTGAGTACATAGAAACATAGCGCATCTTGTTGATTTTACTCTCTTGCTTTCTTCCTTGTATTCGTTTTTCAAGCTAAAGTGGAACAACGTTGTAGAATTAAAGGAAGTATAAGTTTGTTGCGTGATTCACTAAGGGGCAACCGTATACAAACAAGAGAGGGAGTGGCGAAGTGAAAGACTAGAACTGAGCAAAACCATGGACACTAGTACATTAGATTAAGCTAATATGCTTGAAGTATCTTGTAGTGCAGATTTGAATATCAGTTGCACATTTCCAACTTTCATTTATACCTTTATTAAGTTTATTTTTAGAAACTTGTAGATATCTTCATTATTACGTCGCAGTGTCCCCTAGTTGCTGTAGACACAGTTCAAGAACTTTAATCTTTAGTTATAAGTTTTCTAAATGGATGACTCATACTTATAACAAGGAAGATTCCTATTGCCTGTTACACATTTGCTCATGATAAGAAAATGAATGGCGAAAGTCTTCTTTGGCAACAACTTATGTGGAATGCTGGCTTGTGGAGGAATTGATTGTTAATATTTATCTTATTCTTCAAGGAGTTTTTTCAAGCAACTAAGCATCATGTGTTGCACACGTTGACTACCAGTACGAACAACAAGTTTTAGTTATTTTGTTTTTCAGTTCATGTGTAATCTTTACATAGTAATTCTTTTTCCCTGCAAGTGACTGGAGTCATTGTTACAAATCTGGACTTTTTTGAATGAATCAGTTACAAAATCTGTCACAAGCAGTGTTCTAAAAGCACTAAGCAGCCGAAGGACCTTCTATTGCCTGAGCGGCCCTCACGCGGTTTTTTAAGTGTCACCAAGTGGGTTACAATATACATATGTTCAGTTTTCTTTAATGCTTGATATATGCAGAGTAAAAACATTTTAGAGCAAGTCCAATGCTAGAAAATTTGGCACCAAAAAATATTTGTTGGTGCTAAAAGAGAATTTCACCTCCAATGCTAGTTGCATTTTGCAACCAAATAATTTACAAATTTAACTAATTTTTTTGTCTCTCTCCTAAATTTCATTTAAAGCACACCAATATGCATTTCATTTATAGTTATTTGATGATGTGGCTAGATGCATATATGCTTCCATGATTTCGAATATAGGAACCAAGTATGCATTTATGCATATTTGCATCCAAATATAGAAACCCCTCTGGAGTTGAGTTTTTTCACGTTTGGTTCCAAATTATAAAAATGTAACCAATTTTAGCATTGCATTGGAGTTGCTCTAACAATGAAGTAATAGCAATCTAAATATACAATGTTCTGAACTGAACAAAGAGTTTTTTATTTTTAATTACAATTATACTTTTTTTTTTAATTAGAAGTATTCATATTTTAAAATTTAAAAGAATCAGAAGTCTATACACCTCTTTGACCACTTAATCAGCCCAGAGTGCTGTTTAATCATAAAAATGTTTAATTACCTGCTTTGTAATCATAAAAATGTTCAAAATTTCAGTTGTTTGATCCCTAGATTAAATATCAGGGATGTTAGTCTGCAGTGTCTGCAGCAGCCTTTTCGCACCTATTAGAGGTTTAGTTCTCTCAGCCAGAGGTGATTGTCATGCTCCTAAAACTGTGATAAAAATGAAAAGAATCATATTCTTTCTAGTAGTATGATGATTGGTGCAATTTTGATCAAGATGTTTAGTTTGTGGTAATAATTATTTCTTATTGACCTTCATTGTAATTTTGGGATTCATCTGCCTTAATTTAAATTTTGTGCTAGGTAGAAGTGGAATATGCCGATGGTAGCTTGTACAATTTGTCAGCTGAATTCTTAAGAATATATAGCCCAGCTGCTGACAGTAAGATCAGATCCTTTGGAGGTGAAAAGGTAATTGAATATCTGCACAGATCTTGTGAGCAAGCATGATAAAGTTCTTCCATTTATACGATGTAATTTCGTGGTTATTCTCCCTTGAATTTCTTTTATCGTAAACACTGTTGAAGTAATTTTTAGTGTAATTGTTTCAATATTTGGAAACCTATCTGGATCAAGTGTATTGCCATAAGCAGCCAGGTGAGGTTTTTGGAATGTAATACAAGTTTATATAGATAAAATTACTAGGAAATTGCCATTTTATATATTTATGTAAATGCTATCAATTATGTTCTCTAATGAGAGAATCTACTCAAAGTATTCTTAAGGGTGTGCGTACTGAGTTATGCCAACCCTTATTCAGGTGATATATGGCCGACGCCATGTGGGTATCATGTCTGGAGAACCCGTAGGAAACTATGGGATAAGGTAATCTAGGGTGACTTTTGCATTGACAAGACAATTATTAATGAGGGAAATGAATGCCGTATTTTATATACTGTGATAATTTTTACTTTGGTGGCTGTTGTAGGTTGCTTTTTGACGACCTCCATAAAACTGGGATATACACTTGGGATTATCTGTATCATATTGGGAGCAACAGGTTTACACTGATGAGAAAGTATATCAAAACGTTGAAGAAGCATGGACTGAGCCGAGATCCACCTAGAAGAAAGTAGTGGTGAAGTTGATAGCTCATGATCTCATCTACAATTACAAAGCATAAATTATGTTAGTTCTGCGAATGGTTTCTCTACAATTCTACTTTTAGCTGTAAACTTAATGAATTGAAGTGAAAATTACGATGAAATCGAGACTTCCGTTCAACTGAATGCTGGAGACATACTTTCACTATTAAGGACTACTAAATAGTATTGGCAGAGAGTAACATGTATACGGAATTATCAGAAGGAAATAGTCTAGTGAGTGTTGGACACACATTGTGTGTGTTTAGCTTTGGCTGTCCTAGCAGTTAGAAATGACTGTGATGTAACTGGGAGCAAGTGAAGTTGCTACAACCAGTTCAGTCTGTTGGGAGGGTCAATGTCATTGTGTAATGTTGGTGAATACAACATTTGCTTTTACAAATATAAAAGATTGACTTTAGTAACTATCATTATTTATAGATGTCTTATATTCATAATTCATAAATGATAGTAACTAATATGGAAATTAATCTGAGATTAGTAATTAAAAGTAATGTCTTTGATGATCAGCATCTCACTAGTCATAACTAATCCACCGAGGATTCAAATTCTTGTGACCATAATTACAATCAAGCCCCTCAGTTTAAAAATAACAAGAACAATGTAAAAGAAGTTATCACTTTTTCAAACAAAGTGGACCCAACCCAAGATGGAAAAAGACTGAATAACGGCCTCAAAATGGGGCACTAGCTATGTAACCAAAACCTACCCTACCACATGGTATTTAAAATTTGTATCACACTTCTCTTTTGGTGAAAGCATGAAAAGAAACTCCTTTTATTTGAAATTCAAATGCTTCAAAATAAAGTCCCATAAAATCTTAACTGAAACTTAAGTGTAACGGCTGTTGTTACTTGAGATATATTTTTAAGACTCTTGTTTACTTCTCCGTTCTTGTCTTGTAAAGAAAATGGGAGATGCAGCTTGTGTCATGCATCCTTTCTCTTATACTTCTGGCACCTCTGATGAAACACACCAGGTTAGTTAATCTTTCTTGATCTACATTAGTGTGCAAAGTCTTGTGTTTTTATCATGTTTAGTCTTTTTAGTGAATCAGGCTTCGAGAAATGTTAATTGTCAGAAGTTTGTGCTGCAGATGAATCCTTTGCATGCCCTTGGAGAATCTGTTTCATTTGGGAGGTTTATGACAGACTCCTCCTTGTCATGGGATAAATGGTCTACTTTTACTCAGAATCGACACGTTGAAGAGGCGGAGAGATATGCTCAACCTGGGTCAGTAGCAGAAAAGAAGGCTTTCTTTGAAGCTCATTACAAGAGAATTGCTGCTGCTAAGAAAGCTGCAGCTTTGCTTGAGCAAGAAAATGCTGCCAAAAATACCACCGAGTTAGAATTGGGATCCGGTGGATGCATTGATACCAACCCTGATACAGAAAAAAGTAGTCTTGAATCCCAAGAACAAATCCTGATCAAGACTCAGAGTGATAAGGAGAACTTTATGGTCAGTGCTGATGAAGATGATTCAAAATTAAATGCAAATTATGCAATGCCTGATGAATTGGGACTTGGGAAGGCAGGAATGGTGGAAATGGATACAGAGACAAAGGTTTTAGGGGAAATTGCCATGAATATTGGATCAATAGACCCACCGGAGAATTCCGAGGACAAAAATATGGTTTCTAGGCTGGATAACCCTTTGCTGAAGGTGATAATTTTGTTGCATTTGCATTTATTTTTCAATAATTTCTATCTTCCAATTTTATAAGGCAAGGCAGGTGACTTGACCCTGATTCTTGGACACCATACTCAGTGGTAGTATTACATGTTGTATACATGTATGTGTTAATGTTTTTAGTGTTAATTCAGGATGTTGCACAAATGGAGAGAAAGAAGAGGCCAGTTCTTTCTACTTTGAAATCATCAGTGTTCCGTAAAGTTACATCTACACCTGCTAAATCTATGCCACCATTGCACCCTAGAAAAGAGAAATCTTATACTCCAGCCACAATTAGGTCTACAATGGAGCCTATAGATAAAAAGAGATCAACACCAAAATCTTTGCGCAGGTTTATTAATTTTACTCCGACAAGGAGACCTGAAAAATTATCAACCACAGCTGCCAGAAAGATTGGAAGTTCAGAAGCTAGTAATAATATCTACAAGGCCAATAAAGATTGTCCTACTCCATTAAAAACTCCGGTCAGTCTTTGTTGATTTTCTACAGTCATTTAGCTATTAGATTTGTAAATTATCAATTCGATAATCGTATTTGTACGTCTACATCTGCAGGCATCAGTGAATGGAATGCCAAAACATGCTTTAGTAACCCCCTTCACAGAAGATAAAAGGTATATCACTGTATCAGTATATGTCAAGAAAATTGAGTTCGATATTATAAAAGAGGGTTCCATGAGATTTTATTTATTTTTACATTTATTTAATAGATCTCACCATTTTTTTCTTTATATCTAATTATCAGGGACAAGGAACTGCTTGATCCTCCAGCCTCTGGCAGTAAAACAACTGGCCCAAAATGGCACCTTTTATCTTCAGTGTTAGTTCTCTATCACTTGCCTTAAAAGTATTTAGCTGCATAAACAATGCATGAACTGTCGTCGATACTCATTAATACTTAATTGCACTTTGCAAAATATCAGAAAAAAACTATTATTTGCTCAAATAGTCTATTGTCAAAAAATTCTTGTTATGGTCAATTGCAGTTGTTCATTTATCCATACACATGGGCCTCCAGTGAGGCTCAAACCATTGAGCTCTTATTAATTTGGAAACAGGGGCATCCGCTAGGCTCTAGGCTATAGTTAATTGACCCATATCTGAGTGTCGGTATTGGAATTTCTGAAAACTGGAAAGCGGAAGGCACTGTCCTATTTTTGGACATGTTATAATTTATATATAAACAAGTTATCAGATTAAAATATCGTTCTGAAAACTGACGACAATACTCAAACTAAATGTAATCTCAAAACGACTTTGAACATTAGGCTTATTCTTCTCATTTTTTTTGTAGTCTCTCCTTTTTTCGGTTCTCATTATTTTTCTTTTGCATAACAAATTCATTTTATATGCGGTCTTTGAATTGGTCAAAGTGTCGACATTTGAGCCAAACAATCTGACACGGAACTAAAGAGTCTGAATAACATAAGTAGTACTTTATCTTGTAGGCGTAAGTTTTTTTTATAAGAAGACTTATACTTATTATTACTATTGATGATTTTGATAATAATGACAGCTGTTCCAAATCCTTGAGTGCCTGTCGGAAAAAATTACAATCCTCGACATTATCTACTCCTTTTACCTTGAGGACTGAGGAAAGAGCTGCAAGAAGGAAACAGGTACAGGGTTGATTACTTGAATGAATGCTTGCTTGTTTGCTTCTTTCACGAGCAATTAACTTATTGTCTGCAATTATCAATTTTTTCATCTTTCAGAAGCTTGAAGACAGATTTAATGAGAAAGAGGCGCAGAATGTTCAGAGGCAAGCAAAACTGAAGGTGATTGACAAAGCTCTTATCTGGGAACTTGTACAGCCTTTTCTGTAATTTATGGGGACATCTATATGTTTATATTTATATTTTGCAGGAAAAAGCAGAAACAGAAGTTGGGAAATTTGGTCCAAGCCTCTGTTTCAGAGCCAGACCTCTGCCTGAGTTTTATAGGGAAAGAGAAACATCAAAGAAACAAATAAAGAAGGTACCTTAATGATTGCATCCGAAATTGTTTCCAAGAAAAATTGACAAAAAGAAAAATTGTTTCCAAGCATTGTGTAAATGACAAAAATCTTTGTTTGCAAGACAAACAGTCAATCAGATAAATTCTTCTTTGCATTACTGCAGGCTCCAGAGATACACCCTCAGCCTCCTAAACAAGTAGGGAAGAAGGCTGGTTCTAGTTCAATTCAAGGCACAAATCCTTTTGCAAAGTCCTCAACCAACTCCTTGAAGAATTTCTTGAAGAAAAATAATCAAGCATGAAATCCCAAAAAATCAGCATTCAGGTTCAACACGATGACAAAAAACTACTTTGAGTCGTGAAAATCAGGCTGCTGGTGAGCTGTTTATACTTTTCGGAGTAATATGCCAGAATCAGTGATTACTGATTATCAGTTGTTCTGAAGTTGATTTGCCCTCTCTCTCTCTCTATATCTTTTCTGACATAAAGACTAAAGTACATTGTAAAGATTAAAGAAAATTTGTCAATGCAACATAATTACCACTTCCATTAATCTATTTCCTTTTCTTGTATTTTACCTGGTAAATTATCAATAATTTGCATGGAGCATATAAAGAACACACATTAGTATTAGCAATAGATAAAATAAAGCAGTGTACAGTCCCAAATTATTAGGGTCGCCAACTAAATAAGCAACCACATTATTGTCTTCAACAAAAGACCAGTTGTCAACATAATCCATCATTTCCAATACAATGTCAAATTCACAAAAGTTCTGTCTCCTCATCACTGTCTTGTGCTGCTGTGGCTCATAACACCACTTGAACACAAACATCACTATGAAACTCCACCTAACAATCGTCCTAGATCAAATCATCATCGTCATTGATGAAGATGTAGTGATTATGGCCTAAATTCTAAGCGGTTTTCTAAAAACTTTAGACACTTGAAATTACGAACAACATTAAAGTTGATGATTTGAACATTAAGATGGAAAATTATTGAAAACTAACTGCTTGCATCTCACAGTGCTTAGAATGAGTTATGATTTAATGTTATTCTATATATACTTGTATGAAAATACTTTAGACAGACTTTGCCTCGAGTTTCTTAATGTTGTTAATTTGCTTTCCTGGATTAAGTCCCTTGGGGCAGGCACGGGCACAGTTTAAGATTGTGTGGCACCTGTATAATTTGAATTCATCACATATTGCATCTAAGCGCTCCTTTGTGTATTCATCACGGCTATCCATAATCCATCTGCATTGAATTAAATTAAAAATTATATCAATATCATACACTTTTTAAGCTTCTGCAACTTGAAATAACTTGATTTACTGCACTAGTTTCATGTCAATTTTTGTACAACATTTCCAAAACTTGGCTCCACAAATTGTATGCCTTTAGGTGCATACAAGTTCGTAACATATGTTCAGACCTGGTTGCAATCTAGAAAATAATGACGAACAAACTAATCAGCATATTATCTCAGAAACTCAACCTATAGCTCAAATGGCAATAATAATTATTCTTCGTTCTATTTTTAAATGACACAAATTCATACAATAAATTGTGATTAACTTAATTTAGAATGAATACCATGTTATGGTTGCTTCTCGTGACTCGTTCTTTGCAGAATAATTTGAATGTCGGTGATATCAATGGTTTGCGTGTGAGTTTTATTAGTTTTTGGAGTTTGATTATTTCAAACAAAGAGTAAGGCTCATTTTAACACTTCTGTTATGTTTTGTCCGACATTATGGAATAAATAGGACTCGCAAGTTTGGAAAAATTTGAGTCTGTGCTATTCAGCAATGCTATGGTATACAAATCCCATCGAAGGCACAATCAGTATCCAATATCGCTCATCCTCTTACTAGTGTGGTTCTAGAGTAGGTCTCCTCTGTTGACTAAAGTGCAAAATTGATGCTTAATTTTTTTTTACAAATTTTATACTTTATTGGTATATATATGTATTTATTATAGGTAAGCTTATAAGCTTGCAAGTTATATCCGTTGATAGATAAATCTCGGATGAGGGAGAATTGAACGCGGAGAATTAAAAGAGGATTAAGCCTTTACAACTTGACTATCCCATCACCTTCTGTGGTATGTGCTAGTGCTTCCTGTTAATATGGTTCTGTTTTAGAATTAGCTGCATAAAGTGGTGCCCTTTCATGCCCCCCTACGTTAATCGATGAAGCTTTAAACTTGAGAGGCACTTGGTTGAAAGATAAGGGAATTTAGGATGTGTTATTGGAAGCTAATTAAGTACTTACTGTCAATTTGTGAACGTGAACACCATTAAAGCGGAATGAAGAATCTTTCTTATTAGAGAAGAAGAAGAAATGAGTTTGTTACATTTGGAGAGAGCAGTGATGTTAATTCCAAAAGTCTGATCTGCATACAATTACAAAGATGAATTTATACTAGCTGAGATCCTATCAGAATTGTGCAAATAACTACTCGACTTGCATTGTTGTATTGTGCAGCTGTATATTGGAGTCAGCATTATGCTTATATTTATTTGCTAGAGTAGTCTTATTTTGCAGTGAAGTATTAGTATCTGTAACACTTACTGAAGCTACCGACTTTCAACAGTTTTTTGTTTGGTATACTTGTATATATTCCATGTGATTGTTAGTTTCTCCTCAATGATATAGGCAACTCTTCTGTTAATTATACTTATGCAGTCTGCGGATCAAGTTACTCATGTGTTAGTTAAAACTATTGATTTATGTTTGATCCTGGAGAATAGAGTTCTACTCTTCCTTTTCGTATCGACGTCTAAAGATAATCTTTTCTTTAAATAGAAAAAGCATGCATGGAACTACAGAAGCAGAAAACGGGTCTATGACATACATTACATATAGTGCATTTTTTTAAAACTACAAATACAGTTGAAAATAATTAACATACCGATTAGCGTGAAGAAGAGCAGCAGGGCCTAGATAGGACTCGGGGTTCCACCAATAACTAGGACAAGAAGTACTACAACAAGCACACAATATACACTCATACATTCCTTCAAGTTTCTCCCTGTCTTTCTTACTTTGCAACACTTCTTTTCCATCTTTCGTTGCCGTCTTTCTCTTCAACCACGGCTCAATACTCTTATACTGATTATAAAAATTAGTCATATCGACGACTAAATCCTTAATAACAAACATATGTGGCAATGGTGTTATCATGGTTGTGGAGGGACCTGATTCAATCTTTGTCAAACAAGCCAAACCATTACAACCATCAATATTCATTGCACATGATCCACATATGCCTTCACGACATGATCGTCGAAAAGTTAGCGTGGCGTCTAGCTGGCTCTTAATCAGGAAGAGTGCATCGAGTACCATGGGTCCACATTCGTTAAGATCGATAGTGTAGCTTTTCATTTCAGGTTTTGTTAGATTTTCGGGATTCCATCTGTATATTTCAAATGTTTTTAATTTGTTGCCAGTGGATTGAGACGCACAAGCCTGGAATTTGAGTAGTTTCGATGCTGGCTGTGGCTTAAATGTAGGTACTGCTCGCCGGAGTAAAGTTGTTGCCATAGAGAGGTGAAATGAAAAAGTTGATGTGTTTGGAGTTTTGGTGTTGGATTGTGCATGAAATAACAAAAATGATATGTGGTGTTTAACGTAATACAAATATGTTAGGGATAATTGTAAAAATAGAAGAGTTAAGTAAGAGGCTGTACTTCAAAGTCGCGTGGAGAATCCACTTGAACGGGCTGATGTCCAGGGGCAGGGATAACGTGTAGAACAGCACGTGGACGACTAGGTTATACTTGGGTACCTGAGAGCACTCTCAGAACAATTCTAAGGCCGACTCGAATCTCGAATTCGTTTAACTAGACTCGACTAGGCTCGTTTGTTTAACTGGACTCGACTCGGCTTGTTTAGAACTACCCGACTTAAACTTGTTTAATTGGACTTGATTCGGCTTGTTTATTTAATTTGATCTTGACCCGCAACAAGTCGAGTTCAGCAGAGGTTTCAACTCATTTAAGTTAATCAGACGAGTCGAGTATACCTGAAACCCGATTACGCCTGACTCGAAACTCGTGAGTTTGACTTGACTCGAACTCGAAATTCGAGAGCTCGTTTACAAAAACAAGCGAAAAAACAAATTAATTCATATATATCAGACCTTAATTTTTTATTTTTTGAAAATTTGAAAATATCACTAAATTATATATATCTTGACATTGGTTAGATATCTGAGAAATATATATTTTTTTTAAATGGAAATATCAATTTAGGACAAATCACTATTTACGAGTACTCTTGTATATAATAGTGATCTAATAAGATCTCCAACCAAATTAAATTTTTATTTTTGAAAACGTGGGAATATCATTAATTTAAATTAGATATATTTTAACATTTGTACGGTTGAATTGTCGAGAAATATTTTTTTAAAAAATAGAAACTTCAATCGGAGACAAAGCACTAATTAAGAGCACTAGTGATTATAACAGTGATCTACTAAGATCTCCAACCAAATTAATTTTTTATTTTTTGAAAATTTTAGAATATCATTAAATTAGATATATCTTGACATTCGTACAGTTGGATAGTTTAGAGATAATTTTTAAAACTCGTTTTGTAAAAATAAATAAATAAATAAAGTATAAAACTCACTAGCTAACTGCTTCAGCTCGTTAAAGTTCGACTCGCGAGTTACTCGTGAAATAATCGAGTCGAGTTCGGGTAGAGATTTTAGTAGGGGTGTTCGCGGTGCGGTTTGAACTAAAACCGCAAACCAAATCACACATGCGGTTGGGTCAAATTCTCAAACCACAACCGCACCGTTTAAATCTAAAACCGCGCAAACCGCACCGCAAAAATGCGGTGTGGTGCGGTGCGGTTTGTGCCGTTTGAGAAAATAATAAATAATTATTTATTAAAAGTTAAATTTATATAAATATTTACAATACAGAACATTCCCATTTAAAATAACAAAAAATATTATACTAACTATAACATTAACAAATAAGACAAATAGAATGAATCACCAAAAAGATTAAAGCACAAAGTTTGAGTATAAACTAATTAATATTGTTCTCTGAAATCAATTATGCAAAATAATAATAATAATAATAATGTATTTATTCTTAACATAATAGTTAAAGTTATAAATGTGCTAGCCTAATTCAAGCATCAAATTATATAATTTGATAATAGAATACAAAATTTCTAATAAAAAAATATAGCATATAAAATGTTATATTAATAAATTTAAATAATATAAATATTATTTTATGAAATTGCGGTGCGGTGTGGTTTGAACCGCACTGTCAGAACTTCAAACCGCAACCCGGACCGCACCGCGCGGTTTGTGAAAAATTCAAACCGCAACCGCATCACGAAAATTAAAAACCACGTTTTGAGGTGTGGTGCGGTGCGGTGCGGGCAGTTTATGCGGTGTGGGCGGTTTGATGAACAACCCTAAGTTTTAGCTTGATTAAGTTAAACGAGCCGGCTCACCCGACTTGATTAACCCCGGCTCGAATTATAACCGACTCGAAATTCGGCTCGTTCGGCCCGAAATACGGCCCTAGTCACATTAATAAAAATAATATTTTTTATATTCTTTTATCGAAACTTAGAGAGCACGTATAAAAACAAGTGAAAAAATTAATCACTTCACATTTATCCAACAAAATTAATTTTTTATTTTTTGAAAATTCGGGAATATCATTACATTAGATATATCTTGATTGTACGGTTAAATCTTCAATTTTTTTTAAAAAAAATAGAAACATCAATCTGGGACAAAGCACTATTTACGAGTACTAATAAATCTAATTTTAATCTACTAAGATCTTCAACCAAATTAATTTTTTATTTTTGAAAATTTGGAAATATTATTAAATTAGATATATCTTGACATCTGTACGATTGGATTGTCGAAAAATATATTTTGAAAAACAGAAACATTAATAGAAGACAAAGTAGTAATTATAAGCAGTAGTGAATATAACATTGATTTATTAAGATCTCCAACCAAATCAATTTTTTATTTTTTTAAAAAAAATTAGAATATCATTAAATTATATATATCTTGATATTAGTACATTTGGATAATTGAAAAGTAATTTTTAAAACTTATTTGGCAAAAGTAAATAAATAAATAAATAAATAAATAAAGTCCAAAACTCGCGAGTTATTCTATCTGGCTTATTAAAGTCTGGCTCGCGAGTTACTCGTGAAATAATTGAGTCGAGTTGGGGCAGAGGTTTCGGCTCAATTAAGTTAAACGAGCCGGCTCGCCCGACTCAATTAAGCTCAGCTCGAATTACGCTAGACTCGAAACTCGGCTCACTCGGCCCGAATTGAAGCCCTAGTCACATCGATAAAAATAATATTTTTTATATTCTTTTTCTGAGATTGATATATTTATAAAAACTAGCTTATATCCCGTGCGATGCACCGATATTTTTAATATTAAATAATTTTTGATTTTTATTTAAACTAAAATTGAATAAAATTACCCGTGTTATTTTGAAAAAGTAGCAAATTTGTTACTTAAAATAAAAAAATAATGTGTTTTAGTTGAAAAAAATAACTAGTTAGTATACACGATATTTAAAATATAAAATTTTTATGAAAAAGAAAAAGAAAATAAAAAATTTATATTATCAACTCGAAAAATTTACAAAATCTTAATTAAAATAATTAATAAAAATATAACAACATAAAAGCTGGCTCTTCTTAATCCCCCTTAATTACTTACTAGCTTACATCCCGTGCGATGCACGGGTTCTCGTTAGTATTTATATAATTTCATTTGTATTATATATAATTTATGAAATTCTAATGTAAATGTAAATAAATAAATACTAAAATTAACAATCATAAAATTATAATCTTAATTTGAATGTGTATGATTTACGGTTAAGATTAAATAGCAT
>PHNY01296848.1:35280-52004 GCA_003724115.2 Anethum foeniculum
ATTTTTATTTATTAACTTTTCCATAAAGTTGAATGTAAATAAGAAAAATTTAAGTTAATTTTGTATATTAGAAGTAGGATAGAATTTTATATTTATTGACTTCCCATAAAATTGAATGTAAATAAAGAAAATTTAATTTAATTTTTATATTTGAAAAAGGATTGATTTTTATAATTATTGACTTCCCTTTAAATTCGAATATAAATAAGGAAATATTAATTTTTATGAATTAATATACATGAGCTGTAGAAAATTAGATAAATATCATTCAGACGATTATAAAGCTCTTGTGGGTTTTCCTTTATATATATAAAGATATTGATGATTGATTGATTGATTATAATATTTTATTAAATTGAATTTCCCGTGATATTTTTGGAAAAGAGATGTTTTAGTTGGGAAAAATAAAAAAACATAACTCGTTTTAATAATTAACTAGGATTAATATAGAATTTATTAATAATTATAATATTTTATTTTACTAAATAGAATTGTCTGTTATATTTTTAGAACATGAGTTGTTTTAGTTGGGAAAAATAAAACAGATAACGTGTTTTAGTTGAAAAGGGTAATTGGTTTATATACCAATTAGAATTAATATAAGTTCAAAATAAATAGGTAATAAAACTAATTAAGTAAGAATAATTAAGTAAGAATAATACGAACAATTAAATAAGGGTAATTAAGTAAATACATTTACAAAAAAAAGAGATATTTTAGTTGTCCATAATATGAAAAAATTTAATTGGTTAGTTATTAATAATTTTTTTATATTTCTATTATTATTGTTGTTGTTGTTGTTGTTACTAGCTTATTGCCCGTGCAATGCACGGGTTCTACGGTTTTGTTTATCCGTGTATTTTTTTAATAATTATAATAATAAATTTAAAAATTCAGAATATTGTAATATTTCTGTAAAATCGTAGGAACACGAACTATATAAAAATATCATGTGTCATTTAATTTATTTTGACTCTATCTTTGAGTTCTACAAATCAGATTTTGACGATTTTACAACCTACACGAAGCTCACAAAATATTATTTAATTAGTGATGATTTAAAAAGTATTATTTACGTAAATTTTCTAGAAACTGAAGAAAAAAACAGTTACGAATTTTGTATTAAGTAGTATATTCAATTTAGGATACCCACTAACTAATCTATTTAATTTAGAAGACCTACTTAGTTTTGGTTTAGATTATGAAGATAGAATATTCCCTTATTTCAGATCCAATGGTTATCATCTATTTAATTCAAAATCTAACGGTCCTTATTTATTGGTAGTACATGACCAAATATTTGAATAAGATCCCTCTTATGCATATTATATTATAAGGATATAATTATTATTATTATCATTATTCTACTTTATTAAATAGACTTGCTTATTTTTGGAAAATAGACATATTTTAGTTGCCCTTAATATTTTTGGAAAAGATGATGTTTTAGTTGGTCATGATAATTTTGAAAAAAAAAGAGAGGTTTTAGCTGGAAAAATAGAAAAGTTAATTGGTGTTTTAGTTGAAAAAATTAATTGTTATTTTAGTTGAAAAATGTAATTCATTAGTTAATAATAATAATAATATTATTAAATTTTTTAATTTAATTTAAACTGAAATAGAATTGCCTGTATTATTTCGAAAAAGTAGCAAATTTTTTATTTAAAATAAAAAAAGGTAACGTATTTTAGTTGAAAAAGTTAATTGGTTTGTTATTAATAATTATAATATTTTATTTTATTAAATTAATTTTTCCGTGATATTTTTGGAAAATGAAGTCTTTTAGTTAGGATAAATAAAAAAGGCAACGTATTTTAGTTGAAAAAAGGTAATTGGTTTATATACACTGATTATGATTAAAATAGGAGTTATTAGTAATTATAGTATTTTATTTTATTAAATAAAATTGTCCATGATATTTTTGGAAAAGGAAATGTTTAGTTTAAAAAATAAAAAGGTATCATGTTTTAGTTGAAACTGATAATTAATTTATATACCCATCAACAATAATATAGATTTGAAGTAATAGGTCATTAAAATAATTAAGTAAGAGTACTTAAGTAAAAATAACAGAATAATTAAGTAAGGATAATTAAGTATATTTTTTGATATTGTATAATTTTTTAATTTAATTTAAATTGATTTTTTAATATTTTATATCATCAGTTTGAATTGAATTGATAATGTATTTTAGTTGAAAAGGTTAATTAATTTGTTATTAATAATTTTAATACTATTATTTTATTTTATTAAATACAATTGCACATGTTATTTTGAAAAAGAAGGGGGCATCATCAGAAAAATAAAAAAGATAATGTGTTTTAGTTGAAAAAGTTAATTAGTTAGTTATTCGTTATTATTTTTTATTAATAGACTTACGCGTAATATTTTTAGAAAATGAGGTGTTTTAGTTGAAAAAAGGTAATTGGTTGTTTATTATAATTAATAAAAGACCAAAAACCGAAAACCGAAAACATTAAACCAAAAATTTTAATATTTCGTCTATTATAATATAGTAGAGATGAAATAATGTTTATGACTAGCTAATTGCAAAACAATTACTAAATGATGGAATAACATATTCGGACTCACACACGTGTTTTTCAAACATTATTAATTATGTATGGCAATATTAAAAGTAAATCGTCCTCCAAAAAATATCAAAAACTAGTAATCAAATCAGATTATTCAATAAATAATTAGATATAGTTTCAAGATTGTTATTCCGAAATATTATTAAAATTTAACGAATGATTAATATATAATATTTATAAAAAGAAATATTTCAATTTTTTCATTCAGAAATTATGCTTATTTTATCAAACAATCTAATATGTTCATGATTAAGATATTCCTTGTTCATATATTTTACTCATTCAGAAAATATCGTTATGATTTAACAAATGAGGTACTTATCATGGTTCTTACTAACATTTTTTTTCTTTTACTTTTTTTTTTCTCACTCTTTCAAGTTGTAACCAGAAATAAATGTATACATTTTGACTCTAAATATTTATATTTGTATCATTTTCATTATTCCATATGTTGTATGAATGTACGTTTTCATTTTGACTTTTGTGCGTCTTGTGTAAAAATTCGATGCTTGTACATATTCTTTCCTTCTTCCCCCTTTTTTGTTCGAAAACTCGCAATTGTCTGTCTTAATTTAATTTTTTATTCATGACTTTTTTCAATAAATATTTACAATTTTTTCTCACATTTTACATGCATATATAATAATTCAAGTAATTTTAAGGTGAAAGAATATATTTAAATGACTCCACTTCCACAAAATAAATATACAACTTTGTCAAAAAAAATTAATTAAGTAGGATTTTAAATAGGAAGTACGACCCTAATTACATGGAAACAAATCTGATTAAAGATTTAATTTAGGTATGTACTTGTGCTGTAAGTATTTGATTCAGATTAGGAATTGGATGACCTTAAGAATCAACATTTGATGTCCAAGTTATATTGCGCTTATTTATACAAGCATGACCCTGTGCCCCTATTTAAAACACAACTCATATTTCGGTGTTTGTCGAAGTTATCTCCAGATTTTCAAATATGAAAATACAATCATGGCTCACTATTTAAGCAATGGGTCGTACAGTTTATACTAAGAAGAATCGAAAAGAGATTGTGAAGCTACTTTGCTACTTTGTAAGATTAAACACCAAATTCTTGATTCTCAAACAGCCCGTCAATTAGAAGAAGAGAAGTTTCGACAAAAATACAGATCACAATGCGGTTGTTCCAACTACAAAGATCGACGTGATCTTCTTGTTGAATACACTTATTGGAGAATATTGTAGTTTTCCAATGAAGAAACTATTGACAAAAAGTGACTTAAAGGAATACCAAATTAGGCTACTATTGAGAAATGGTGAAGCAAAACAATATGTGTATCTATTATTGAGCTCAGATGAAGTTAAGAAATCGAGACATATGAGATTTATGTGAATGTTTATGATGAGAAAGAGAATGATTATGAGTTGAAATTCAAGTTTTGGGCAGAAAAGACTTATGTGCTTACTAGCAAGAACTGGTACGTTTTGCCATGATCATAATTTGGTTGAAGAAGTAGATTTGATTACACTTTGGATGTTCAAGAATTGTTGTTATACTCATCAGCTTTGCTTTGCCATTGTTCCTTAGAAGGGAGGATAACTAGCTAATATCAGGAGCAAGCATGCAGCAATACGTAGTTACCAATACCGCCTACTGGTAATAGAAGTTGAAAGAACATTGACTATATAAGCCCCTGAATTATTATTATTATTCGAAAACAAATTGTATCATAATAAATTTAAAATTTTCTCTTCTCTCTATACTTTATCGGTTACCGATAGTGGTTATAAGAACATTGACTATGAGCAAAAATCTAGCTAGGTTTGTCATTTAATATTGGTACATTGTTTTAATAAATAATTAATTTTCTAATGCTAGCTGCATGATGATTATCTTGTCATGTTCATATTTCTCTTTTGTTTAAACCACGATAATTGTTGTTAATTAGTGTACAGTACTTACTAACAATACCGGTTATTATAATTTAATTGGTTAAAGTAGAAAATAGGATTAATCTTTGTACGTTTAAGCATCGTTATACTTATCAACTTTGTTTTCACATTGTTCCCTAGAATATATATAAAATAATCAGTATGAATCGGAGTTGCATTTGTACAAGATGCAGTAATGAATAATAATAGATTATTAAAGTAAGTTAATTTTATGTCGTCATAATTAATGACTATATAATTATCTAATCATGTTAAGTTTAATTTATGATTATCTTCTTAGGTTTATAGTTATGTTGGTACATGATCGTTGGTGGTGCCCAAGTGCATGCTTATATCAGGGGGCGCCATACATAGAGCGCCGCATAAAGTTTTTTTTATTATTATTATTATTATTATTATTATTATTATTATTATTATTATTATTATTATTATTATTATTATTATTATTATTATTATTATTATTATTATTACACATAAACAAGTACTTGTAATTAACCAATTAACAACACAAAACTGTGTAATTTCCTTTTACAAGTACTCTTGTTCTACAAGAAACAAGTTTTTGCCCAAAGCCAAATAGGCATTCTAATATATAATTAACAATTATATTTTATAATTGAATCATAGAGAGACCTAACTTAGCATGTTTATTAGATGAATAGAATTGAAACTATGATTTAATTATCCGTTAAAATATGAAAGTAAAGATCCTTCAAACAAGGAAAAAGATACAAAAGTAAAGATCTAACAAATATATATTTAAAAAAAGACAGCGATGAATTAATTATTAGAGACTATTAACATTTTAAAGTTTATGATTTTTTTGTTAACTTACCACTACAAGGAATTAAATATGATTTCAATTCAAAATAAATGGAAATTTATAGATTGACTGATATTTAGTTATTTTTTTGATGTTATATTCTCATTTGACTAGTTAAGCTATATCTTTCAACAGTTTTTATTTATTTTATATTGTCTAATTAAAGATACATATAAATTAGTGAAAAAGATATATAATATTTAAATAGGTATATATTTTTCGAGACCTTTGTAATCTAGAGGTCGAAAATAATTGTTTAGTGGGCTTGGACCATCCCTGTCCCTGCCCACTTAAACCCTGCTAAAACCCTAACGATACGTATATACATTCTATATAATACATAAATTCCCCATTTAACTTGTAAAAATTACAACCAGAGCAATGAATGCAATGGCTCAAGAAGATATAGCAGCTGCTTTGCAACTTTTTTCTTCGAAACACCTTGATCTTGATCCTCAAACAACCCATGAATTAGAATAAGAGAAACGCTTCCATAAACAAAGGCTCCAAAATACTATTCCTCCTCCCGACCACCACCATGGACAAAAAATGCAGTACATTCCTCCGACAATGGACAACAAATTTCCTTCAGTGTTGCGTGGAATTGTCGGAGAACGCAGCGCCTCATGAGAAAAAACGATTGACAAAATGTGACTTGTTGGATACTCAGACAAAGTTACAACTAAAACAAAACTATGTGGAAAAATATTTTTATCCACTTTTGAGTACTAGACAAGTTAACAAACTCAATAAAGGTGGGGTTGTAGTGAATTTTTATGACTTGAGAGGGAATATGTATGAGATGTAATTCAAGTTTTGGGGATATAAGGCTCATGTGCTTACTAACCATAACTGGCTTAAGTTTACCCGTCATCACAATTTTGTTAAAGACGAAGATTGGATTACTCTTTGGTTGTTCAACCATGTTGATACTCATCAGATATGTTTTGCAAATATATCTGAGGAGAAAGCTCTAACCGCCGTTCGTGCTGCTATTGGAGAGGAGAGGAAGAGGGTTGTTAGCAATAATCAGTGCAACGGTTTGAGAAGAAGAAGAAAGAATGATGATTGAGGGATCAAAGTAATTTAGGTTATATTATAATCTTATTTATAATTATGTTAGCATAGTCTGAATAGACATGAGACATAGAAACTAGTAACCAGATATACAGTATCTTATCATGGCCCACAAATAGGGCAAGATAACTTTGGTACTAAAAATCATCAATTTTGTTGGATTGAAGTTGGTTGAGGCACCCACTTGTTTGACTGGGAAAATATGATAAAAGTATATTAATTATATATACTAGTTTAAAACTCGTGCGATGCACGGGCCTTTATTAAACTTTTTATTTTGTTTATTGTTATATAAAACTCTTAAGTGATTAAATATTAAAATTAATTATTATTTAGTTATTATTTTATTCTAAGTGTTCTTATTTCTGATAATGTAAATAGTATAAAATAATACGTGGTTAATGAGGTTTGAATCATATACTTGTTTTTATATCTTTAGACATAATAACATCAATGTGAAATTTAATATGTTGTTGGCGGGAATCGAACCCGAAAATTTTGTTTGTTAACATTTGTAGTAATTTTGATCTAACGGTTATAATCATTTAATTTGGAAGATCTAGTTGTTGTGATGTGGGATGACCAAAAAATGGGTTGACCAAACTACAAATTATACACATGTTTAGCTATTATAGTTTAGTATAGTATAGATTTAAAAATAAAGGTATGTAAGTAAATAGAAGGCTTTTCTTAATGTGTTGAAACTGTTAATTATCTCTCCTAGATATGTGAGCTTTTCTCTAAAATGACAACAAAAAAGAAACAAAAGGAGTACTTAAGAGGGAGAGCATATTTGTTTTGTACTATATGATTGTTTTCATCTTTTTACCCTCAACATGTTAAAATGTTAAACATGATTTATTATTAACTACTGATTTTTTAAGAAATTTAACTCATTTTTAAAGAAATTTAGAATAAAGAAATTTGAAATATTCATAAAATTTATGTTATATGAAGTAATGAGATCTATGCATTTATTACAAATTTATAAAAGTGATTGGTATATACAAACCCTCATTTTTTTATTAATAAGAATATTTTATTTCCTTTCTCATGTTTAGGAAACTTAAAAAATAATTGTTGTTTGGTTGCATGACAACTTGATGTCAGCTCATCATAGTGTAACCTCCTCTCCATGTGTCAAGAATCGAGGCTTTTGCTGCCTACTTGGAATGACAAAACTGGATTGAATAACCTCAACTAGGTCCAACCTTAGGAGTCGAACCAAGATATAAATAAATGACATTGTTTAGGTATTTTTATTTTGAACCACTTCAGTTCTACCTTTTTTCGGACATATGTCTTTAGTTTATAAAGATTGAAAGTCACCCAGTTTGTACTGTAACATGTTAAAAAGTCCAATTTTCATTATTTTATTTGTTACATTCATGGTGGAACCATCGACAGTTTAAATATTTTGAAAAAAAAACCGAATTCTGTGTTGTCATGCTAAAAATGCATGGATTATTGGTCATATGATTGTAACATGCAGAATCAAATATCAAGAAGTACCTGAAGTGATTGAGAATGCATTGGATGGAGAACTGGTCTTAGATAAAACCTATCTGATTAAGGATTCACGCTCGCTTGTTGAATGGAGTGGTGTAGTTTCAGAGGTTGTAGCAGCGGAAGAGTGAAATAATTTGTTTAATAATAAGGCGGCTTTTTCTTATAAACTAGTACGGAGTAATGACTCGTTTGATGACAATATTGATAAGTGTGATTAAGAAGTGCCCTACATTACTTTGTTGTGTGTTCATTTTGTTGACAAAACTTGCAAAATGCTTTATCAATATTGAACGATAGAGATACTACAATAACTGTATAAGTCATATTATTGAGTTTGTCCATGCCAAGTCGAGTTTCCTCAGAGATTATAAGTTTAACAACAAACCCTCAAGTGAGTAACGAAACACGATGAAGATGAGCAGCTCTAACTGTTTCAAAATCCTGAGTGAGAGTAGTCTGAAACTGCATGAGTCGTTGTTGGTATATGCATAAAAAATGTCTTGCTTCATCTATGTGTAACAATCTTGATTCAGATAGTGTCAACTGATCCCAAAGTGATTGTATCTGTGAGAAAAAATCTGTTATCACTTGACCAGACTCCTGCTTCTGCTTACTTAGTGAACACATAATCTAATATTGATGAGAAATATCATATGTAGCCTACCGTGATGACAACAAATCCAAATTTTGTTTGAAGTTTCATAAATCCCAAACTGTAAATTGATTTTAGAAACTGAAGATATTCTAACAAATATGATAGTTTGGTTATTTTTAACATCCAATTCTTTAAGTTCCTTTAGTTTGGAGTCAGTATCATTTTTCTCTTCTGTGCGAATAGTAAAATCTTCGTTGACATACAGCCAAAGTATTTTTCCTTTCTGATAACTGCGCATAGCTTCAGACAAAATTAAACAATTTGAGCCATTCAAAATTGTTTGAATTCGATGAACAATTTGTTAGTGTTTGTGCCCTAGAGACGACACTATTATGTTTTTAGTATAAGACATTTGGATTATTAATGTTAATGTTCTATCGATTATTCCTTTATAATTTATTCCATCTTAATTTACTGCGATATAAATGTTAGATTAATAAATGTCCTTGGAATATGATATGCATTCTATATCTTTAATACGTGACTTAGAAATGAGATTATGAGAATAGTATCAATATTCCTAAATATCCCTAGTCGAGTATTATTATTAAGGGACAATAATAAAGCATTAAGAATTGTGTGTTTGTTGACTGATGATCACATCTCATTGATCATAGGTATAGTGATACTAAAGTCAAAAACACAAACACATGTAAGTATAAATAAATACATGGAGCTGGATAGACCCATATGTGAAATTCTACATGTCTGTTGTGTCATAAGTAATTCTCACAATGATAATGATGTAATGGTCCTTAGACTTGAAATCATCATATTTCTATATGAGAATTAATATACTTTGATTACATTAAAAGTTACCTTTGATCGGGTAATGATAAAAGTGTATCTCAGGTATATTATGAATCATATGAGAAATATGAATGATCTAGAAAGGATTTAACCCTCCTATTTTAGGAGTGATATTATTGGCCTCTTGTGTGAGTTGATTTGATATAATAGTCTACTCATTGATCGATAAAACCTGGATTTACCATGAAGAGGATGACACATAACATGCATCGAGTTTAATCTATAATATGTGGTTAAAAGGATTATATTACATTGTACATTATTCACAAAAGGTTTAATCGATTACCGATTTAATTATTATAACTTGGGTAGCAACGATGTATTACTAGATGTCGCTCTTTGTTTATAATTTTAATATGAGATATTAAAATTATTGTCAACGTAATAATAACCTAAAGGGTCGCATAGAGAATGCTTGGAGGAATATTTAATTTGAATTCAGATTTAAATTAAATAAGTAATTTAAATTATTTATTATTAATTGAATGAGACTTAATTAGTAGAATAAATACAATTCGAATTTACTATTATCAAATCGAAATTCAGTTGGGATAATTAAGTGAGACTTAATTATACAATAAATAGGAATTTCGGATTTAATATAACTCTAATTGAAATTAGGGTTAGAAATTCATTTTTCTCACTCCTATATAAACTTTTTTATGGCTGATTGAGAGGGTTACGTTTTTAATATATCAGATATTAAAACCCTAACAGCCACTAGAGACAGAGAGAGATAGAGAGAGAAGAAGCGGATCTGGGTGCTAATACACATCCTCTTTCGATCAAGCATTCGTGTGGATAACTCTATGATGTAGATCGCTCAAGGCGGGATACGTGATGATTGATAAAGCTAGGACCTCCATCTGTCAACCAATTCGTAAAGTTTCAAAAGGTAAACGCATCTGATCCACGAATTAATTATCTGTTTTCACATGGATCCTAAGATTTGGTTTCGGTTTTTCTGGTTTTTATTACTGATTTTGCTGTGTTTGATGCCTCGAAACCCATCGCAATTTTCTTTCTCCATTATAGAAAATTATTTGAAAACAGTGCAGGGATCAAAATGTAAATTTTGAAAATTGAGGTACTCAACAGCGCGAATTAAATAATTAATTGACTAGTTTGAACGTTTAGAAATGGTGAAGGCTCAGATTATAGGAGATAGTAAACTCAGGGCATTATTAATTTAGCTAATGAAAAATAACCGTGTATGAAAGATGGTACAAATGATGTTTGAAAAACTAACATATGCCGCCTAAATAATAACACTGTAAAATAAAAATGCCCAGTACCCAAACCACGAATGTGTAAGCTGCCAGCCAGATATTCACATATTTTGAGTTTTGTCAACTTATAAGGAGTTGAGCAACTAGCTGCGGTGGCTTGTTAGTAGGTTTAGGATATGCTAATTGTTCACTTCAATGATTGAAAGAGGTTGTCACCGTAAACAATGATTGTGACTGTGAAACATGTAGGTCTGATACCATACCATGATAAAATTGGTGTTTTATGTTCATATATGTGTGTGTGCATATATAAATGAGGAAGGTAAATAATAGAATTTATATTATTTTCATTTCATAGTCTCGATATTACAAACTCAGTTTTCTTCATAAAGGAAGGATTCTGTACAACAAATGTGAGTTAATTGAATAAAACATAAAAAGATGAGTAAAAATCGAAAAAGAAGAAACATAAGGCCCTTTCAATGTCCCCTTCAATGTTAAAACAGGGTTTTACGTAAATGAAATATATACAAATGTATACATATACATGAGAGTCGGGGCTTTCAATCATTATCATCCAGCAAGTTTGAAATCACCGTCTATCTTCTTCGGTAATTAGAAACTCTAATATCTTTTTTTACATTCATTCTCTTCTTGGTCACTTATTTGTTTTTACATAATATTAAACATACATATAAATAAAAATACTGTATGTATAGAGAAAATAGAAATGATATTGGAGAGAGATATCTCAAAATACAGCATATTCGTCTTGTGATATATTTGAGGGATGAAGGGTGGGGGGAGAGAGAGAGATCTTGATATATATCACATTTGTTTTGTAGTACATGATTTCTTTCAATTTTTTTGTCCCTAATATGCTAAAAGGTTAAACATGATTTATTATTAACTAATAGTTTTTTTAAGAGATCTAACTCACTTTTAATGGGATTTGGAATATTCATGAGATCTATGTTATATGAAGTAATGAGATCTATGTGTTTATTACAAATTTAAAAAAAGAATTTAGTGTATATGAACCCTCTTTTTTTGGTTAATAAGAATATTTTGTTCCCCTTCTCTTGTTTAGAAAACTTAAAAAATATTGATTATTTTGTTGCATGATACATTGATGTCAGCTCACCATAGTGTAACCTCCTCTCCGGGTGCCAAAAATTTGAGGCCTTTGCTACCTATTTGGAATGACGAAGCTGGATTGAATAACATCAACCATGTCCAATCTTGGGAGTCAAACTAAGATATAAATAAACAACATTGTTTACTTATTTTTATTTCAAACCACTTCTATTCTGCCTTTTAATCGGGGCATATGTCTTTACTTTATTAAGATTGAAAGACACCCTGCTTGTACCTGCAAAAGGTCAAATCTTTATTTTATTTGTTACATTCACGGTGGAGTCATCGACAGTTTGAATATTTTGAGTAAATTAATTCTGTATAAGGATTCAAGCTCACCTGTTGAAAAGGTTGGTGCAGTTTCAAAGGTTGTAGTAGCGGAAGAGTGAGATGAATTGTTTAAATGAGAAGGCTGCTTTTTCTTACAAATCAGTATGGAGTAGTGACCCTTGCGATGACAATATTGACATGTGTGATTACGAAGTGCCCTATAGTCCTTTGTTGTATGTCCATTTTGTTGACTAAACTTGTAAAATGCTTTATCAATATTGAATGATGGAGGCACTTCAAGAACTGTATAAGTCATATTATTGAGTTTGTCAATACCAAGTCAAGTTTCCTCAGAAATTATAAGTTCAGCAACAAACCTTCTAGAGAGGTTATGAAATACGATGAAGAGCAGCTCTAACTGGTTCAAAATCCAGAGTGAGAGCCATCTGAAACTGCATTGTTGGTCATGATATGCATGAAAATGTCTTGCTTCATCTATGTGTAACAATCTTAATTCAGATAGTATCAACTGATCCCAATTGTATATATGAGAAAAAATCTGTTATCACTTCTACATAATCCTGCTTCTGCTTACTTAGTGAACACGTAATCTGATATTGATGAGAAAGATCAGATGCAGGGTATCGTGATGCCAACAAATCCCAAATTTCTTTTGCAGTTTCACAAATCCAAAACTGTAAATTCATTTTGAAAATTGAAGAGTTTCTGAAAATTTGATAGCTTGGTTATTTTTGACATCTCATTCTTCAATACATTCGTTCAGTTTGGAGTCAGTTTCATCTTTTTCTTTTGTGGGAATAGTAAAATCACCGTCGGCATACCTCCAAAGTCATTTTCCTTTCTGAATACTACGGATAGCTTGAGACGAAATGAAACAATTGGAGCCATTCAAAATTGTTAGAATTGGTGAACATTTTTTTTTCCTCCATCATAGAAAATTATTTGAAAGAAGTGCTGGATCAAAATGTAAATTTTGAAAATTTGGGTACCCAACTGCTTGAATAAAATAATTAACTAATTAGTTTGAACTTTTGGAAATGGTGAAGGCTCAAATTGTAAGAGATAGTAAACTCAAAGCACAAAATTTTAGTTTAGCTAATGAAAAATAACCGTGTATAACAGATGGTGCAGATAATGTTTTTGAAAATTAATATATGCAGTGTAAAATAAAAATTGTCCAATATCCAGACCACGACTATGTAAGATGTTAGTCGAATATTCACTTAATGAACCCGTGGAAAGAAGAATAAATTGTTTTGAGTTTTGTCAACTTAAAAGGAGTTAAGCAACTAGTTGTGGTGGCCTGTCAGTAGGTTTAGGATGTGCCTATTGTTCTCTTCAATGACTGAAAGAGGTTGTCACCGTAAGCAACGATTGTGGCTGTGAAACATACAAGTCTGATAGCATACCATGATAATGGTGTGTTATTTTAATATACGCACGTGTGTGTGTGTGTATATATAATTGAGGAAGATAAATAGAAGAATGTATATTACTATTATTTCATAGTCAAGTTTCCTTTATATAGAAAGTATACCATACAACAAAATTTGAGTTAATAGAATAAACATAAAAAGATGTATAAGAACCAAATAAGAAGAAATAGAAGGTCCTTTCAATGTTCCCTTTCAACGTCAAAACAGGGTTTTTACATAGATGACATATATGCAAATGTATACACATATATGCGAGTCGGAGCTTTCGATCATTATCATCCAACAAATTTGAAATTACCACTTATCTTCTCCGATAATTCGAAACTTTGTTATCTTTCTTTACATTCATTCTCTCATTGGTCACTTATTTATTTTTACATAATAGAAAACACACATATAAATAAAAATACAGTATGTAGAGAGAAAATATAAATGATATTGGAGAGAGAGATCTCAAAATACAACATATTCTTTTTGTGGTATATTGGAGGGAGGGGGAGAGAATGGGGAATATATATATATATAGCATATTTGTTTTGTAGTACATGGTTTCTTTCACCCTTTTATCCCTAATATGTTAAAAGGTTAAAGATTTATTATTAGCTACTGCTTTTTTTAATAGATCTAACCCATTTTAAAGGGATTTGGAATATTCATGAGATCTATGTTATATGAAGTAAGGAGATCAATGCGTTTATTACAAATTTAAAAAAAGAATTTGGTATATATGAGCCCTCTTTTTTTGGTTAATAAGAATGTTTTGTTCCCCTTCTCTTATTTAGGAAACTTAAAAAATAATGGTTATTTTGTTGCATGACACATTGATGTCAGCTCTTCATAGTGTAACCTCCTCTATTAGTGCCAAGAATTCGAAGCTTTTACATCATATTTGGAATGACGAAGCTGGATAGAATAATCTCAACCAGGTCCAACCTTGGGAGTCGATCCAAGATATAAAAAGACAATGTTATCTACTTATTTTTATTTCGGACCACTTTTATTCTACCATTTGATCGGGGCATATGTCTTTAATTTATTAAGATTGAAAGTCACCCTGTTTGTATCTGCAACTGGTCAAAAAGTCCAAATGTCTGTATTTTATTTGTTACATTCATAGTGGAGCCATCGACAGATTCAATATTTTGAAGAAATTAATTCTTTGTTTTCATGGTAAATATAGATGGATCATTGGCCATATAATTGCAACATGCGGAACCAAAATATTAAGAAGTACCTGAAATGATTGAGAATACATTGGATGGAGTACCAGTCTTACATAAAACCTATCTGTGTAAGGATTCAAGCTTGCCAGTTGAAGAGGTTAGTGCAGTTGTAGAGGTTGCAGCAGCAGAAGAGTGAGAGAATTTGTTTAAATGAGAAGTCGGCTTTTTCTTGCAAAACAGTATGGAGTAGTGACCCTTTTGATGACAATATTGATAAGTACGATTAAGAAGTGCCTTACTGTTCTTTGTTGTATGTCCATTTTATAGAAAAACTTCCAAAATGTTTCATCAGTATTGAATATTAGAGGTATTATAAAAACTATGTTCATCATATTATTGAGTTTTCAATACCATGTCAAGTTTCCTCATAGATCAGTTGAGCAACAACACCCTCTCTAGAGAAGGTAACGGAACATTATGAAGAAGAGAAGCTCTAAGTGGTTCAAAAATCCAGAGCGTGGACCATCAAAAACTGGATAAGTCGTCATTGGTCATGATATGCTTGATAAAGTATTGCATCCATTATGTGTAATTTTGGTTCAAATAGTATCAGCTGATTCCAAAGTGATTGTGTCTTTGAGAGAAAATATGTTATCCCTTGACCGTACTCTTAATTCAGCTTACTTACTGCAAACATAATCTGAAATTGATGAGAAAGATCATATGTATTGTACCATCATGCCGAAAATCCCAACTTTATTTTGAAGTTTCATAATTCCCAAACTGTAAATTGATTTTAGAAATTGAAGAGCTTATAAAAAATATAATAGATTGGTTATTTTTGAAATCCCATTCTTCAATACAGTCCTATAGTTTGGAGTCAATTTCATCTTTCTCTTTTGAATGATTAGTAAAATCTCTGTTAACACACCGCCAAAGTATTTTTTTTTTCTTTTAGATAACTTGAGAAGTAAGTTAATAGTTCGAGCCATTCAAAATTGTTTAATTAAGTGAACAATTTTCTTTCTCTATTATATAAAAATTTATTTAAAATAAGTGTCAGGATCAAAATTTAAATTTTGAAAGTTTAGGTACTCAATAGCGGGTGTCAAATAATTAAGTGACTAGTTTGAATGTTTGAAAAAGGTGAAGGCTCGAATTATAGGTGATGGCAAACACAAAGTACTAAAATTTAATTTAGCTAATGAAAAATAATCGTGTATAACAGATGGTGGAGATGATGCATTGAAGGCGAACATATACAGCCTGAAGAATATCAGTATAAAAGAAAAACTACCCAATACCCAGACCAAGATTTTGTAAGATATCCGCCGGATATTCATTGGTTTAAACTGTGGAAAAGGAAATGATTGTTTTGAGTTTTATAAAGTTAAAAGGAGTTGAGTAATTTGTTGCGGTAACTCGTCAGTAGGTGTGGGATGTGCCAATTGTTCGCTTCAATGACCGAAAGAGGTTGTCACCGTAAACGATGATTGTGTAATGTTTATATATATGTGTGTATGTATTTAAGTGAGGAATATGAACGATATAATGTATATTAATGCTATTTTAGAGTCACACTAATACAAACTCAGTTTTCTTTATATTGGAAGGATAGTGTACCACAAAATTTAAGTTATTTGAATAAAGCTTCAAAGGATGTGTAAGAACCACAAAAAGTAAAAAACAAAAGGTGCTTTCAGTTTCCCCTTTCAACGTCACAACAAGGTTTATGCATAGATGAAATATATATAAATATATACATATACATGTGATTCGGAGCTTCCGATCATTGTCATCCAACAAGTTTTAAATGACTGTTTATCTTCTTCGGTTATTAGAAACTCCATATCTTTTTTACATTCATTCTCTTCTTGAAAACTTAATTATTTTTACGTAATACTAAACACACACATATATATAAATACGGTACGTAAAGAGAATATAGATATAATATAAAAGAGAGAGAGAGAGAGAGAGAGAAATCTTAAAATACAGCATATTCTTTTTGTAGTATATTTGATGGAGGGAGGGATTGAGAGAGAGGGAGCGGGAGGGGGGAGGAAAG
>PHNY01296872.1:1158-20329 GCA_003724115.2 Anethum foeniculum
TTAGCATTTATTTTTTATATATTATTATCAGATTCAATTCTTTACGATTATTAATTTAATTTGATATTAAAATTTTAATTTCTATTCGTGTTTTGCAAGGTTATGAGGTTTAATTCTCTGCAAATACTAATTTAATATTTTTAATCTCGGGCCATGCTTCGAATTACCAACTAGTAAATAAAATTACACATTTGCCATTTCCCACCGGTACAAACATTTCACAAAATTCAACTCTTCTTACTTCATAGTCTCTGTCTATTTGTGTGTGTTTCCTCTGCATAACATTTTCTCCCAGAAATCCTGTTCCATGCACACCACATTTTACCTCACAAAACAAAATTTTCAACAAAACCCACTATTCATCTTCACTAAAAATTCAAGAAAGTTCATTTCTTTTGGTCCATTTCATATAAAGTATCAGCCTTACAAATTTTATCTGTAAATTTGTGTGCTTTTCTAGCTAAAGATTTTATATAATGATAGAAAGCCCATTAGCAAATTGATGGAAGTAATGTTTTTGTTGTTCTTGTGAGTTTGATTTGGCTTGATGGGGTTAAAAATTAGTACTTGTGATGATCAATGTGTTCTTGTGAGAGTTCATTCTTTCCTTTTTGTTAAGGTAATGCTCAACTCTTGCTTTTTTACATTTCTGTATGTATGTGTGCATGTATAGGGACAACTTAAAAGTAGCTTATAAGCCTGAAATACGTAAATTTTTTAACTTATAAGTTAGTTATGGGATTTCCCAAATGAGCTGGTATTGGGACACATATGACAGATTTCATTGTGTTTGGTTATTTGAAGCTAAAAATTTTAGGTTTTATTACTGTGTTTTTTTTGTTGAATTATTGAAGATGATGGACTAGAAAGTAGAGAATGGTCAATAATATTGCTGATAAAATGTTGGGAAAATAATTGGAATGATAAGTTACAGCTCACAGTTGGTCTTGAAAAATTTAGCCTTTTTTTTTTGGTTTTAAGTCTAATACAAGGGATGGGATTATTAGTAGAAATCGATAATGTGGTCCTCGGATTTCAGATTGCGAGAGTATATTATATATAGTTTAATTAGGAATTTGGTTAGCCTATTTCGGGTTTTTGAATTGAAAGATTATTGTAGACTGTATATGTTGAAGATTATGATTTAGCAAGAATTAACTGATTTTGTTTGGGCATTGCTGTCTTATAAGTTTTAATTATCAGTTGTTGCCAGCAATGGTCTTGTTCTGTACTTGGTTTATAGTTAGACTTATTTAGATATTTCGGTTTCTGTTTATTGGAAATTTGTTGTCTATGAATGTAATGTCGAGTCTGTCTGTTTCCATCAGTTTCAGATTATATTAGTTTTGGTATGGATTGTTGCTGGTTATGCCGTATCCCAAGAACATGAGTTGTTGTGGCAAGATTCCGAACAGGCCAGTAAAAAGAACATTATATCGCATTCTTGTATTCATGATCAGATAATTGAACAAAGGAAAAGATCAGGATTCAAGGTGTACTCTATTTCTCCACAAGTTTATGAAGAACATCGCATCTCAAAGCCTATCCAAAGAAAAGGAAGAGCATTGCTAAAAGCTTACGAATTTACAGGGATGCAAGACAACTCAAAGAAGCCTATTAGAATTCATTTGAACTATGAAGCAGTTGGTCACTCGCCTGATAGAGACTGTCGAAATGTTGGTGACATTGTGAAGGTGTCTACTATCTTTAATTTGCCGACTTTAGAGGGCTCTTGCTTAATATAATGTTAAATTCTATCCTTTTTTTTCTTAATATTCTGTTTCTTGTGCAGCTCGGAGAGCCTGCTGTGACTTCTCAGTTTGGCATGCCTTCATGCAACCCTCATAATGATCCTCCAGTCTCTACTGGCTGCTTGTACAACTGCACTTTAGATGATATAGCCGGGGAGGACAAAAAATATCGTCTTCGTAAGGTACATCTACATAGTTCTTTCTGGAAGTTTCTCATTCAAATTATTCCAGTTCTATCAGAAGTTGTATATAAATATATGTTACCAATGGTTCATTATGCAAGACAAACTACACAAGTTTAATCTACTAACACATGTAGATATGTTAGTCATAACTCATATGTATAATTATTTTACATGATTTTTATTAGCATTCTTCACAAAATTGCCTATTTTCAGTGGACTAACCAGGTAACTTGATACAGGCTCTAGGGCAAGCTGCTGACTGGTTCAGAAGAGCCTTAGCTGTAGAGCGTGTAAGAGGGAACTTGCAGTTGAGTGGGTATTCTGCATGTGGACAAGATGGAGGTGTACAGCTGCCACGGAAGTATGTAGAAGGTATTGTACTGCTTGACTAATTGGTATGCGTGTGATTATTTATTTACACCTAGAAGGTAACCACTCACTGTTATTGTTTGGTCTCCAGAGGGTGTAGCTGATGCAGACTTGATTCTTTTAGTAACCACTAGACCTACGCCCGGCAACACGCTAGCATGGGCCGTCGCTTGCGAGCGTGATCAATGGGGTCGTGCAATTGCTGGTACCTTTTTCCGTGGAGAATGATTGTTGTGACACACCCTTGTCTTCTGTTTGTTAGAAAGTTGTCCTAAGCTAGTTATGGTTCATTCACGTGCAGGACACGTGAATGTTGCTCCCCGCCACTTGACTGCTGAATTAGAAACCTTACTTTTAGCTACGCTGATGCATGAAGTGAGTTGGATTTGGACATTAATATTCTAGAGAACATATGGTCTTGTTCATGCTTGTTCTTTTTTTAATTATCTGGAACTTCCTCAGGTAATGCACGTACTTGGTTTTGATCCACATGCCTTCACACATTTTAGGGATGAGAGGAGAAGGCGGCACATTCAGGTAAATCTAGTTCAATTAGTTTGACTCAATTTTGCAAAGACGTAGGCAATCACAGAAAACCATCCAAGTTTTTGTGAAAAACAGTTTAATCTTAGAGGGACGACATGTCAGACACCCATGGGCAATATATAGATAGCTATATATATTAAAATTGTACAGACTATGTTGCATAATGTTATTCTTATATACTGCAAGAAGAGTGTACATTAATCCCTTAGCATCTGAAAATTAGACATGGGAAGTAAGAAATCTTTTTTAGCTTATAGTTTTCATGTATCATTTTATTAAATACCTTTGTGCCCTTCTAATTCTCCATTAATCCATTGTATTGAACTGTTAAAATTTGTAGTTTTGCTACTTTTTCAGCATAGACCATAAAACAAATTTGTGCGAGTGGTCCTCAGATGCATATATAGTTTAGTTTGGTTTAAGATCAAATCGTTTGTTTTACTTGTAGGTGATTGAACAAGTAAATGATGAAAAGCTTGGGCGAATGGTCACACGCGTAGTTCTACCTCGTGTTGTCATGCATTCACGCTATCACTTCGGTGTATGTTATTTACCTCTGTCTATTGTTTATAAATGTGCATTTATTCAAAAATTTGAATCGAATTATTCAATGCAGGCCTTCTCTGAAAACTTCACCGGCTTAGAGTTAGAAGATGGCGGAGGACCTGGGACATCAGGTCACTTCTCCTTTCTGAAATCTATACATCTAGCTATGTTTGGATATACATTCGCTTTATGTCATTGTATATAGTGTATATAATTAATTTTCACAAGTGCATCGTAATTGTTTGCCAACCAAGGCCATCTGATGTTCCTTATTTAAGTACACCAACTTCTATGTTTTCTATATTGACGACAAATATCATCTCACTAGTCAGCAAGTTTCTTAATTTTGCCACAGGGTCTCACTGGGAGAAAAGGCTTCTAATGAATGAAATCATGACCGGTTCAGTGGATACGAAGTCAGTAGTCTCAAAGATGACATTGGCTTTTCTAGAGGATAGTGGGTGGTACCAAGCAAATTATAATATGGCCGATCATCTTGATTGGGGCCACAACCAAGGTACAACTTTTGTAACCTCTCCTTGCAACCTCTGGAAGGGAGCGTATTACTGCAATTCGACGCAATTATCAGGGTGTACATACAATAGGGAGGCTGAGGGTTTCTGTCCGATTTCAAATTACAGTGAGAACCTTCCTCAGTGGGCCCGTTATTTTCCAGAAGCTAACAAAGGTGTGTCTGGTGACAGCATCTCCATGTTTTTTCTTTACATGTATTATGTACAGATCTTTATTGTGTGCTCTTGCGGGTGTTATATTATTGCTGCGGGTTTAACATTCCTAAAGACAGCATAGTGCTCTCAAATAATTTTGGATATGGCACCCTTAGTTGCAGTATCAATGCGCCTACGACATCGAAACAATCTAAAATTTTCTTTATTATTACTAATTATTTACAACAGAATCGGTGTTTGTGGGGGATGAACTGATTGCCATACTTAATGCTCCTTGATTCGACATCATGGCACTTAGAGTTAATTATCTGGTTCTTTTTTATTACACTTGTGATAAGAGCTTTGTTGTTTTCGATACTTTTTTATATATGATGGATTAAATATTCAAAAGTCCATATCATTTGGGTAAGATATATTTCCTAGCCTTTAGATAGTCTATTACAAAATATATATATGCCTCTGTTTGTAATATTGAATTTCTTGATATTGAACACTGTCCAAATAAGTTCTTTGCAAGCAAATTGATCTAAATGCTAACTTGTACGCCGTGTCATTGCAGGTGGCCAGTCACCTTTGGCTGATTATTGCACCTATTTCGTGGCATACTCTGATGGTTCTTGTACAGACGTTAAAAGTGCACGACCGCCTGATCTGATGTTGGGTGAAGTGCGAGGGAGTAGCTCAAGGCAAGTTTTCATATAAGAACTCACATGAATTTGTTTTTTAATTATTTAATCTTATTATATTTTCAACTATCGATCTCTCCAGGTGCATGGCCTCATCACTAGTACGTAGAGGCTTTGTACGTGGTTCCACGGCTGAAGGAAATGGTTGTTACCAGCACAGGTGTATACACAATTCATTAGAGGTAGTATTATCCTAATTTCTATAATATTTGCAGCACTGAAAATGTAGGGGATTAGTAGGCACGATAAAATATGATGTTGGTGTAGAAAAATAAGAATGAGGTTTATTCAACATACAGTTACTTTCTCATGTTCCTTTTCAATTTTTAGGTTGCTGTTGATGGCATTTGGAAAGTCTGCCCTAAATTGGGCGGACCGGTACAATTTCCAGGCTTCAATGGTATTATTGTCTAGAATCTTAAGTCTTAACTGTCAGTTGATCTATATATCAGTGTTGTCTTGGACGTTCAATTTTTTAATAGTATTTTTAATGTTTCATTCAGGTGAGCTAATATGTCCAGCCTATCATGAACTATGTAACACTGAGCCGATTTCTGTTCCTGGCCAGTGTCCAAATTCTTGTCACTTCAATGGGGACTGTGTAGACGGAAGGTGTCACTGCTTTGTGGGGTTCAGTGGTCATGATTGTAGCAAACGTGAGTTTCTTCTTGTTCACATGTCTGACCCTCCATTTATGCTTTCATTTGGATTTTCCTATAATTCATAATATGACTTGTAGGTTATTGTCCTAGTAACTGTAATGGCCATGGAAAATGTCTAGGGGATGGTGTTTGTGAGTGTGAAAAAGGTCACACTGGTGTTGACTGCTCTACTGGTAATGTGATTGAAAATTTAACATCACTTTTTGTTGCATTTTTCTAACTTAATGCATTTGGTGAGAAAGGAAGGTGAGCACATGGATCTTTCACATTTCAATCCTGTATTTCCAAGTGATGAATGTGATTATAAGTTTGTAACAAAAATATCAGTAAATCAATAGTAAGGTGGTAATCATACACTCCCTCTGGTCTCAAATGTAGGTTGCTTGACTTTTACATATACTTTAAGATTCTTTGAGAACATATCTATATGTAAACATATAGAATTATTAAATTCTATGAAGTACTAAATATATGAATGTTAAAAAAGGTCAACCGACCTATATATCGGACCATAGGGAGTATTATTTCTTGTGCATAATAAATATGTGACTTTTATGCATCTTTGATAAGTACAAGAATAGAAAAAAAATATTATGTACCTCATACTAGAGTGAAGATGATAATATAAAACAACTGAATGATCTATATTGGCTGCAAAATGAGAAGATCTTGTATCCACATACAAGTGAAAAGGGAATTTGACAAAAGGCAGTATTCAGATGCCCAAATTCTTGTTATATAGTCACTGAGGAGTTCCCTTTGTAGGGTTGGACTATGTTTAGAACTAGGAATCTAATCCGCCTAACCTCTAATACATAGTCAGAGTTTCTCATCTTACATACATATAAGGAGATAAATCCGATGGGAGGGTTTTAAGGCCAAGTTGGAAAGATTTCTTGTTTTGTAGTATCACATTGTTGATCTGTCATTTATCACAAGTTCTGTTACTTAACATTACGATCGGCATGTTATGCAGTTGTTTGTGATGAACAGTGCAGCCTTCATGGTGGTGTCTGCGATAATGGAGTCTGTGAGTTTCGTTGTTCTGACTATGCTGGCTACACATGTCAAAACAGCTCCACTATTTCCTCAAATCTCCAGATTTGCAAAGATTTGCTAGACAAAGATGCATCTGTTCAACATTGTGCTCCTAGTGAGCCAAGTATACTTCAGCAATTAGAGGAAGTAGCTGTCAAGCCTAACTACTACCGTTTATTACCTGGCCGTCCTTGGAAATTTTTTAACTTTTTCAGAGGTGGTGACTGTGATGGAGCTGCTAGGCGGCTAGCCTGCTGGGTAAATTTCTTATTCTTTATACATTTTAATATATATGAATTAATTAAATGGATAAGCATTAAATTTGATTAGTGACCCCCATTCCCCCGATTGGCATCAATAGACCCGTAGGCCATAGCTCATTATTGTCCTCTTAACAACAACTGTATTGTTGAATATACAATTTTTATGGTTCTTCTAACTAATCTATGTTATTGTATCTGGAAGTTTGTTATACCAATCCTGACTCCATACACGAGTTAAGTACCAAGAATGCCGTTGTTTTGGTCTAGCAAGAAGACTTTAAGAGGTTACTCTCAACTGAAAGGTCTTAAAAACAGTTTTTTTAAAAGTTATTGTTCACATGAAAACTGATACTACTAATGGTTACACAGACCACTGATCTATATGTGAATAATTAAAACACTGATGTTTTTGGCTATTCAATGTTGTTGTATCAGATATCTATCCAAAAGTGCGACAAGGACGGCGACGCGGATAATAGACTGAGAGTATGTCGATCAGCATGCCAATCATATAACAAAGCATGTGGAGCAACACTCAATTGCTTGGACCAAACCCTTTTCAGCAATGAGGATGAAGTTGAGGGCTTGTGCACGGGCTACGGTAAGTTAAATATTCAGGGGTATAATGTTTTCTGAAGCAGTTCTAGCAAAAGAATTCCAGGTATTTAGGGAATGTCAGTAAATTATAGGCATCTAATCTTTGTTCACCTTTTGGCTACAAATCCGCACTCCACATTGTGCTAGTGATTTTATCAGACCATCTCCCCCTCCCCACCAATGAATAGATGTCCAACCCTTGAAGACTTGAAGTAGTGAAGAACATAGGAATTACTCAGAATATTATGCTTTCGAAAATAGGGAAAGTTTAGATGTAGACTAATAGCAAATATATGTATAAAGGAGGAGAATATAAGAATGTAAGAAACGAAAATCAAATTTCATTGTATGAACGCATGTTCAGATCCTGGCATAAGGCCCCAAAAATAGTGTACTTTTGTCATCCTTGTTTGCCGAACTTGTGTACTGTTACTGTATAGTCTTTCCGAACCATGCTCCTCTTTCATATGTTCATGAAGATGGTGAACAAGTTGCAGTAGCCAGTTATTCAGGTTAGCCCTTAAGAGTGTTTTTTAGTACTGTCGGATCCAGAAAATTATCTTTAATATGTGCACGGTCGCATCCAGAAAATTATCATTAATATGTGCATGGTCGGATCCAGAAATTTCTCTTTAGGCTCCGTGCCCCTTCATAGATCCGTCCCTCCCTGAATATGTGCATATACATTGTGATAGTGCCCCTTCATAGATCCGTTCCTCCCTGAATACGTGCATATACATTGTGACAATAATACAAAAAAACCAGTATGAACTCAGAGTTGATTCCATATGCCAATAATAAATTAGTGTATTGGCCGTACGTCTCGTAGAAATAGCAAAACAAATCAGAGGAACAGATGGAATCTTGAAACCACAACAATAAACGCAAATCCATGTCCACTTGTTATTTCATTATTCGCAAGCTTCTTGGTATATGAACATCTTAGATTTGCAGCAAATATAAAACTTCCGCAATGATGTTACAGACAATCAAATACTCATCCCAAGTTGTGACATTAAACTATCTTTACCAGAAACTGATCCATAACAAACGATTATTGGAAACCAGGCTGATTCGTAACAATCGATTGTGGGAAACCAACTATACGCTATTAATTAAATCCTAAAAGTGGTGTATTAAACGCAGATAGATGACATGACCTCTCCTGTATTCACAACAATTTTGAATGTTAAACCTATCCGATAGATGATTGTAAAAATCGATTATCAAGGATCAGTATCGGTAAGAGTCTACCTAATAATGTAATTAGCTACTCTCCCTTCTATTGTACAAATTTCAAGTGACAATATTAGTCTCAATTGATACATATATATTTGAACAATCAAATTTCTGAAATAACAAAAAAATGACAAAGAATTTGCATACAAAGCTACACAGTTGGACAAAAAGTAATGAGATAATCAGTACCACTACAAGTACAAGTACTAGACAAATCATCATACGCATAACTATACGCCGTTGGACATGCACTCTTAAACATCGCCGAGTACTGCGTCGCCATGCATGTCGCCGGCGTTGCATGATCACCGGTGCAACAAAACTCCGGTGCATTAAACGCCTCGCATGCACTCTTACACGCCACCACTACTCCACCATTCACCACACTCAACTCCGGTGGGCAGTTCGTGTTTAAATCCGTCACGCACCCCGCGTACTGACAATCACCAGCTCCAGCCACCGGCTTCACTCCCATACCTACATTGTATCCGTCTACAAGGCTCACGTCGTAGAAATCTTTGTTCATTTTCTCGGGGCTAGCTAGCGTGAATTCTACTAGGGTTACTGGCGGGGTACCTCCACCCGTACATTTTAGGCCACCAGGGCAATCACCAGTAAGGCAATTTAGGGTACCCTCAGAGGTTGAAGTACATCCGGTTCGCCCCCAAAACCGGCCTGACCAGCCTGGCGGAGCCTGAAAGTTGATGGAAGCCCCGGGAGGTAATGCAAAGCCGCCATCTCCTAGGACAGCAGCACCGTTGCCGGAGAGTGTACCAGGCCATACCATGTAGCTACAACTGTTTTGAAGTGTAAATGTAGTTGATTCAACATTATTTCCTGCAAAATATTTGATACATATCATTAGATCACTTAATTACTTCGTTACTGTAATCGAAATATTAAAAGTTTGGTAGTCAGTGAGTCGTATTTACCGAGTAAAACGAAAGTAAGAAGTAGGAGGAGGAGATGCTGCAGCATAGCCATTACAAGTAGTCAAGTGGTTAGAATAGACGGGGTTTGTGTTTATATATCGATGCAAAGAATTTAAAAAAAATGAAGTGGTTGGATAATCAAGTAGCAAGTACTCTTTTTACTCTTCATTTACTTAAAACTTTTTGTGAAGTTTGTTTTTTACTTTCACAAAAAGAGAGCGGTGGACCTGTCAATTTGAGGCCCTTTTTTATTGGAGGCCCAGGCCCTAGAGGATCAATACAGTTTGGACAAACGCCGCACATGGGTTGATGTAATGTTGTTCTATGTGATTATTGTATGTTGTCTCTATGTGCTACTAGCCGTTGAACCGATTTGGATCAGAATAATGGATTTGTAACGTTTGCAAAAGAATCTTCATTTTTTAGCAAAGATAAAGAATCTTCATTTAATGTGTAATGTGCAATGACAATGAGTGTGCTGAAAAATTTTACTCGTCGCCGTTTATATGTTTTGTTTGAATTATATAATCGAAAAAAAATTAAAAAAAATAAAAATTACTAATTTTACTAATTAATCACCTGATTAATCATTACAAAGTGCTCTTGTGGATTCGATTTTAGAATCTGATTAATCGTTGCATATTTTTCTCAAACTAATATGTAGGTTTAAAATTAAATATTATTATAATTTTTAAAATATATTTGAGTAGTATTTCGATTAATCACTGCAAGGTGTCTTATCGACTAATTTCAATTTTCGTCTTTTGGAACATTGCCACTAGAAAAGTATATCTAATCTACTTAAACGAATTTTCATAAAAAGGGAAAAAAAATTACGGTCAAAATTGAGTCAGTTCGGCACAAGCTTAGTAAGGTATCAATATTTTGACAGTTCGGCACAAGCTTAGTAAGGTATCAATTTAATAGTAATTGAAATTTTGGAATTATTTAAATATATTTATTAGAATGATAATCAAATACACTTTTGTTTTTGGCTAATTAATCTGATGTACTTTAATATTACATGTATAAAAATATATTTATTTAATTTTATAAAAGAATATTTGAATTCTATCATAAATTCTCTAGTTATTTTCATTTAATTATAATGTTATATTTTTTAAAATAATTTAATATAAGAAAAAAAATATCATTTTCCTTATCGTCTTATTATAGTCAGAGACAGAGAAATCATTTTCCTCGATATATTTATTTGGGGAATTGTTTTATATCCAATATTGGATGGGATACAGCTACTGTAATGTTTCAGAGAATGCTGCTGCAATAAAATATTGCGGCAGCGGTATCCCATCCGATATGCGCGGAAGCGTTACCCGTTTATTTGATATCGATTAGCAGGAAGGAACAACTTTGAATTTGTTAGGAACCCGTATGCTTTTCAAATGGTCAGGACTCAGGCCCGTCTCGTTTATTTTAAGGGCCATGTGCTGAATATAGATATTGGACGATCCTTTTAAAAGTTATATCACAGAACTGAGTAATTTTGATGTGGGCTTTAGCATTTGGGCCATTTACAATTGGACATTTTAAATGGCTAACAACTTACAGTTGCCTAGTTGTTTGGATGAATAAAGATGAATGTGTTCGTTCAGACAAGTTCCTTTTAGCCCAAATTGATATGCAACAAAAAACAATTTTCACGAATGAATGATTCATCGTAACGTCATTCAGTTTCATTCACTCGTAAACAATTGATGTCCGACCTCATTTTTTCGAAAAGTCTGAAATGTGATTATATCCGTACTGTCTGATGATGAACGTGGTGGGTCTGAAGAGCAAAGTTAGCGAGGTTACTAAAAAGATTGTCAAATTTTGTCAAGTCAATATATATATTAATTTTTTATTTCATCTATCTTCCATATCATCTTTGTCAATCTCTTTTTAAAATACACTTCAATAGTTGGCAACTTTAAAAGTTGGTCACTACACTAATATTATAAAAATATATAATAAAATGTGAATTTATTGAATATAATACAATAGTTTGCATTTAACTAAATGAGGAAATTGCCAGTTTTTGCAATTTTGGTTGACAAACTCTCGGCAACAATATAACTACGAGAGATTGTCAACCAAGGTGCTCTGCCACATAAGAATTGGCAACCCCTATCGGAGATGCTTTATAAAACTGCAATTTAGTTTTTTTTCTTTCTTACGAGTATTGTTCTCGCACTGAATTGGATATCAAAAATTATTACTCCCACTGTCCCGTTTATATCGGCCACATTTAATTTTTCGTCTCTCTCAAAAGTATTGGCCACGTTTCCTTATTAAAGCAAATAAAGAGTGAAATATGTTAAGTTTTTCTAAATATGGTAACATTTGAGACTAAATTAGGTAACGTTTTCTTGATTGCTAAATACGTGAATTTAGAATGGTGACCAATATTAGTGGGACGGAGGTAATATTAATATATAATATTATGTCAATAATATGTCTTATGAAATGTTTATCATGTAAATGGTTCAAATTTAACCAATCAGAATATAACAAGTATCATCTAAGTAAATTTCAGTCCTTGGATATGCAAGGCCGTGTATGGGCAATTTTTGTATAGTGAATTGCTAGGAGTTTTTTTACCATTACGACTATTTAATATTTATAGATAAATGCATAAATAATTTATAAATATTCAAGTAAGTAAAAGAAAATTAAATCGTTAATGGCATCCAGCAGAAAGAGGCCCTTTAGCCATTTGGTCCATTTATTTAAAGTTGAAACTCAAAATTTAATTTAAGTGAAAGACAGCAAGCTCTATTGACTTTCTGCAACTTTTGTATAATGATTAGTTCACTTTTTTTGCATTATTTTATCCAACATCCTCACACTGATAGTATCCAAATTGTCTAAAACTACATGTTACTGAAATCGTTTTATTTTATTTATCAATTAAATCACATCAAATACAAATAAATAATTTAGAGCCCAGCAATCGTATATCAGGGACGCGGATCATTCATCCAATAAAATGAAAAAAAAAAAACCATTTAGATTTCTTGATTATACATTATCTTGGATTATACCCTCCGTCCCTTTTTAGTTGTCACGTTTGACTTTTCAGTAGTCAAATTGGCCAACTTTTGACCAAAAATTAAAATTCATTCGTTTATTATCGCAAAAAACTGAAAATTACATATTAAAATAGATTAAATGTAGTTTGTAATGATATAATTTTTTAAAATATTTTCAATCATACAATATATGTAAATTTCAGTTAAAGTTTGGTAATCATTAAAAGTCAAAACTGTACAACTAAAAAGGGACGGATGGAATAATATTTATATATGAAATCTGATCTCCAACAAACGATTGTTAGCAACTATCTATATGTTAAAAATTTACGTGAAAACCAAAAAATCCTAAAAGTAGTGTCTTAAGCCATATATGATGTGACCTCCCTGTGTTCACAAAATTTTTCCATATTAAACTTATTCGCGAAAAATTATATCGAACCGATAATTTCAATTGGGAACATGACCCTTTTGTATATTCAAAATGAACTGAACTGTAGCAATAACTATGGAACAAGAGCTCTGACAAGAAGAAGGTGCATACTCAAGTTCTGAGTTGTGCAAAGTTGACCACTACGTACAAGACACAACAGTGTACTGAACCGTAAACTTATTCATTTCTCCACTTGTCTCTGTACGAAATAATAAATTCACAAAGATGTAGAAGAAGATAATGAGTACAGTAATAATTATTAAAGAGTTCTCTAGCAGCTTGCTTGCTTGGACTGATTGGGTCCAAGCATTCAAAATGTAAATAGTGTCAAGTTCACATTAGAAGAGACCCACTCTTAGTAGTAGCTATGAGTATTGTCGGTGAATATGGTTCTATAGTATCCCATACTTCAATTTGCACCAACATCTTTCAAATTGCATTTTCACATTTTATAGACCCGTCAATTTCCTGACAAACGTCTGTTACATTATATAAGTTAATTTTCTTAAAATTTTCTATTATATTCAAGGTTATAATTTATTAGAATAAATCAGCTGAAGTATCAATTTTTAAAAAAATCGGATAATTTATCAGTAATTTATCGACGATTTATAAAATCAGTTAAATATTTTTGCACGATGTATTAGCAATTTTTGAAAAATTGATCGAATTTTATAACAAAGACTACACTATATAATGTAAGCATGATGAAATTAGTCTTGTGCTCGTGAAAATTGATGAATATAATTATTTATTTATTAATATTTTTGTGAATAAGTTTAATACGGAGGAAAATTGATATGAATTTTACTCTCCATACTCAATTTTTTGATTTTATAATTTTACTATTTGCAAAAAATATTTGTTAACAGACAACGCGATAATATATGTTGTAATAGATGTTTTATGGATTCCAGTTTTTTATAATGGAATAATTCAGTTTAAACTATTAATAACTTCAGATAAAACTTTAAATTATTATTCGTGCAATTATACAAATTTTATTCACAAAACTTCATCAAATAACAAATTCTTCTCCGGGTTTTTGCATGATTTGTTAAATATAAATGTAAATAGAGTTAAATTTAAAATAATATTTTAATTACATAGAAAGTACTTCACTAGAAATATGATTAAAATTACCAGATGTGTACAAAATGAATACTAACTGAAAACAATTCAATTAGTGAACTAACTAATCATTGCCTCACACACACATGGTAAGCTTAATCATTTATCATGGACCATATTTTCATAGTGTTAAAATTAGTTGGCTATGTTGACGTTTTTCTTTTATTTTTTGAAAACATATCTCTCAAGATTTTATTTTATTTTTATTTTTTCAAACTAAACGTTGTCAAACACTGATATTTAAAAGTAAAACTATAGAGATATGTTTGGTTGGAAGTGATTAAAAAAAAAAAAAAACTTAAATGCAATTATCTTACAAGTCTACTAGTTACGTGAGCTTATTTGCTAATGCTATAAAATTTTATACAACATGACATTTAATTATTACAAATTTGTTTTCTTCTTATAAGTCATATGTCAACTTATGATTTCTCCGTTTTAAAATAATAGTATAGATTTATAAATTTGACTGAACATTACATATATTATTTAATTAAAAAATATAAATTTGTGTTTAAGTTTCCACAAATTATAAATAAATAAATTATGATCAAAATTTGATTAATTTAATCATATAAAATCAAAATATGACTGTTATTTTAAACCGGGGGAGGAATATTGCAATTAAAAATAGGAGAGGAGATAATGCAAGAAATTCCACACGAGTTCCATGCCATATTATACTCCCTCCGTCCCTTTTTAGTTGTCACATTTCCTTTTTTATCGGTCAGATTGACTAATCTTTGGCCAAAAATTAAAAGTTACTTTTATATTATTTAAAAAAACTGAAAATTGTATATTAAAATAGATTAAATGTACTTTCCGATAATATAATTTTTCTATTTTTTTTAATTATAAAATACTTATAAATTTCAGTCAAACTTTAGTCAATTTGACAGTTAAATGTGACAAAAAAAGGTACCGAGGGAGTATATTCAAAACTGCATGAGAAATGCACAATTAATATACATAACAGAAAAAGAGGACTAGAGATGAATCTAACTGAAGGATCTTATATTTCTGAATTCTATGTAGTTGGATTTCATGTTAATTAAATGAACAGAAGTAATGGGTATAACAACCGAAGTATGGGCAGTCAAGGCCTAATCGTGGAACTTATAATTGATCTAAGTACATGGAACTTGCTATCGGACGGAAAAGAAAATTTAAATTAAACTAAACGTACTAGTATATCGGTATAAAACATAGTTAGCTTACGTAATATATAGATAATCGGGATATGAATTTTATCATATCTAGAATATAGTTGAACCTCGATTAAGTAATAATTGATAAAATAATAATTTTATTAAAATAATTTTTTTTGCTCCTAACATAATGAAGATGGTGTATTTTTACTCCCGATAAAGTAATAAACTCGCTAAAATAATTTTTTTTTCCCTAGATTTCATGCCTATTACTTTATAGAGATTTAACCGTAAGAGAAAGAGAGGGCTGTTTTCATAAAATATAGGGCTTTTTTCAAAAATACGATTTTTTTTAAAAAAAAAACTTTCGTTAAAAAACTTTTTTTTTAATTTTTATTTACAAAAATACGATTTTTCAAAACTTTTCACAAAAATACGGTTTTGCAACCCCATACAACCAGATGCAACCTTAAATGCAACAAAAAAAAATCAATTATTCTTCAAAAAAACATAAACAAAATTGCATATTTTGTTGATTTTAGTTGCAGAACGTATTTTTGCAAATATTTTCAAAAGTAAAATCGTAAAAAAACTTAAAAAATATATTATTTTTGATAATTTCTCCAAAATATAACAGGAACCGAGATTGTCGAATACGTTGACATTTTTTGCTTGTTCTGAGTATAGTTGAGATTCGTTTAGATGTGTATTTCAACAACTACAGACGACCTAATTAAAGTATAAACTAAGACCAAAAACCGACGAGGGAAGAGGTGGTTCGCTATCAGTTTCATTACATTCCTCAAACTTGAAGCTAAGCTTCTAGGTTTCTTGCTAATTAGTCATCGTGAATTTAAAATTTTCCGAAGAATGCGATGCTTGTCAAAGTTGCTGTGTTTATAATTTTCACTGTGACTGTGATATCCCAACTTATGTATAGTGGATGGATGGAATTTCACAATCACAATCTCCACCTATGCGTTCGAGAAAAGGACCATATACGGGTTAAGTAACATAGGTAAAATCTGCGTACATCTCAGTCATTTTCGTCATGCAGCCGTTATTTTCGTCATGCAGCCGTTACGTGTTTCGAATATAGTAAATCTTGCACTGTAAATGCATGCAATATCTTGATACTGCCAAGGTGTTAGGTTCCTCATAGTGATGAAATTCGACATATTTGGTCCCCCACTTAATTTATTTGCTTAAAAGGTCTATAACACTGATAAAAAAGCTTAATATCTTCATGCATTACAACTTGGCTAAAACCACTTTTATATCTCTTTGCAGTGGAGACCCCATGGACAAATTGATCAATCCCCATCTCTATAACACACACTTTCTTAGAGTATATTAATGAATTATAGATGAATTTAATTTCGTTTAACACTTTGATAACCGAAATTTCAAATTTATAATATAATAATAAAATATTAAATTTATATGTAGCTACATTTTTTAGAAAAAAAATTAATTTTTATACCTGAAAAAGTAGCTTTTAGTCACCTTTTTGAATAGGTAAAATAATATTTAATCACGGAAAATTTGAAATTTCAGACACGAAAATGGTAAAAACAATAAAGTTATGCCACCAATTTTACAATTTACTCCACTTTCTTATTGTTACTTTGTCCATCTTGCAATCTTTACCTTTTTGCAACTTGAAAATGTATAATCTAAAAGAAACCTAGTAAAAATACATAGAAAAAGTGAAAGTACTTTCTTGATACCAAACTTTTGGTTTTAAGGTATGAAACCGTTCTTACAACCTTTTGAAATTTCTTGACCATAGATAGCCCCACCCCAACACCCTCTTTTAAATTTGCAGCCTGGCCAGCAATTCACTCATCTCTTTATTTTATTCCCCAAACCGTGTCTCTACAAAGCTACAAACTTTTTTTTCAAAACTTTCTCAAAACAACACATTAAAATCCTTTCCTTCCCTCTCCTCATTTCCCCTCCTCATTTCCCCCAAAACACCTCCAAATGTTAAACCAAAAACTCCTCCCTTCCCTCTACATTTGTTTCCTCATTTTACTTTCCTTCTCAACTCTAACTCAATGTACAATTCCCACCACACAAACTCTCCTCAACCAATTCAAAGAGGCTCCAAAGTTCTACAACTCCGCCAATTGTCCATCCATCATCACCAACACGAACCACTACCACGACCACGACCACGACCATGATCACGACGAGAGTGAAAATGTTTGCTACGACAACGCGGTCCACGTAGCAATGACCCTCGACGCGATGTACATTCGGGGATCAATGGCAGCAATCCTATCAGTCCTCCAACACTCCTCTTGTCCACAAAACACAATTTTCCACTTTGTCGCTTCCATTTCTGCTAACGCATCACTCCTCCGCGCAACCATTGCAACATCATTCCCGTACCTAAAATTCCGAGTTTATCACTTCGATGACAAGGTCATGGCAGGCCTAATATCAACATCAATCCGATCAGCACTCGACTGTCCTTTAAACTACGCACGTAGCTACCTATCAAACATTTTACCAAACTGTGTTCACAAAATTGTCTACCTAGACTCCGACTTAATCTTAGTCGATGACATAGCAAAACTATCCGAAACACCACTAGGTCAAGACTCAGTTCTAGCAGCACCAGAGTATTGTAACGCCAACTTCACATCATATTTCACACCAACATTCTGGTCTAATCCATCACTATCCTTAACATTCGCTAATCGTAAAGCATGTTACTTCAACACAGGAGTAATGGTGATTGATCTTGATCGTTGGAGACTAGGTGATTACACGACAAAAATCGAAGAATGGATGGAACTACAGAAAAGAATGAGAATATATGAGCTAGGCTCATTGCCACCTTTCTTGCTAGTTTTTGCAGGAAACATAGCTCCAGTTGATCACAAATGGAACCAACATGGCCTAGGAGGAGATAATTTTCGAGGGCTTTGTCGAAATTTGCATCCAGGGAGAGTGAGTTTATTGCATTGGAGTGGAAAAGGAAAGCCATGGGTAAGACTAGATGCAAATAGGCCATGTCCACTTGATGCATTATGGGCTCCTTATGATCTTTTAAAACCTCCATTCTCTTTTGATTCTTGATCAAACAACAAGAAAATGAAGAAGATGATAATGATGGTGGGTTGTAAAGATCTGAATAATATCTGTGAGAAGTGCAGAAGCACTACAGATGATGATGATCATCAAGGTGAAAGATTCCATGTACACATACAAAAGTCCATACAGTCTGTCCTGTAAATTCTGTTCTAGATTTATTTGTTTGTCAATTATGTTAATATTTTTTTGTAATAATAAGGATAGGAATCCAAGATCAAATATATATACACATTATACTAATTCCTTTATATATTCTCAGATTTATGTTTTTATTTGAAAATTTCTGTTAATTATTGTTGATTCTTCTTCTTTTTTAGATATTACATTAAATAAATTCGAATTTCGGAATGAGAGAGAATCAAACCCGAAGAACCAGGATAAGTAACAGTGAACTTATGATCCCACTTTACTTTTGGTTAATTGTTTTTAGCATGTTAGAGAACTGTGTGTGTTTTCTTTGTTTAATTCATTGTTCACCTGATTTTTCATCACTTTACTACTTTCAAGACATCTCAATAGTTAATTTAATCATTTTTTACCTTTGCTATATACTTTTATTTGTAGGATAAAGTGATAAGCTATTGTTAAATACATTTACATAAATTAGTAGAAAATTATGTACACGCGTATATAGCTAGCTATGTATAATGGGCCTGTTTGGCAAACATGCAACTTATCAATTTATCGACTTATTTCGAATTTTTTTTTCATATTTACATGTTGATTTTTAGAATTAAATATTTAAGTAAGATTTAGTATCTCTTATATGCAAAAACTTGTCAGAAATAAGTAACTTATTTCAGAAAAAAGTACAGTTTG
>PHNY01296890.1:0-10436 GCA_003724115.2 Anethum foeniculum
TTGAATACATACAAACAATAATATTCGAAGCAATACATACACTACATACAAATAATACATCACTGTAATAATCAAAAAAACGAAATAGGGCTTGAAATTTACTGTTATAGCCTGTAATCGTGTCCAACAGCCCCCAAATCCACTATAATCGCGTCCGAAAGCACCAAATCCACTGAATCGCCACAGAAATCACCTGGAAATCGCCTGGGATCAATTTAGAACCCTAGTTCTAATTTGGGGAAGAACAGAGCAAAGCCCAGAAAAAAACTGTATTTTTGTCATAACCCGTCTTGCCGCGTGAAATAGGCGCGGCAAGTAGTAAGGGCATTTTCGTCATTTGGCCTTGCAGCGCTTAAATACCGCGGCAAGGCTCCTTGCAAGTAAAAAAATTTTCTTTTAATCTGGACCGTCCGCGGACTGATCCAACGGTGCTGGACAAGATTGCCAGAAAAATCAGATCTGGCAACCTTGTGCCAGGGAACAGGACCCTTTTATTTATACAATGTGGGAAAACTGAAAATTACACAAATGTTACTTCGAGAATTATTAAATCAAAGTATCACAGTAGATATATTTTTCAAGCAAGTCGAATCAGAAAAGGCACGTGACATCCTCCATCCCCACGTACATACCGTGTATATATAATCCCCAATCCCCCAACTTAAAACCCTAGCTCTGGTCTATTTTTCAAAACCCTAGATCTGAAAAATCTCAGGGCATCATCAACAATGTCGATGTCGAAGAGTTCAAAGATGCTCCAATACATCAATTACCGTATGCGCGTCACGATTCAAGACGGTCGTCAACTCGTCGGCAAATTCATGGCTTTCGATCGTCACATGAATCTCGTTATCGGCGATTGCGAAGAGTTTCGCAAGCTTCCACCTTTAAAAGGCTCTAAAAAGTCCGACGAGCCTCGCGAAGACCGTCGCACTCTCGGCCTCGTTCTGCTCCGTGGCGAGGAGGTGATTTCGATGACTGTTGAAGGTCCGCCGCCGCCTGATGAGTCACGTGCGCGTGCTGCTGCGGCGGCGAATTTGTCCGGACCGGGAGTAGGGAGAGCGGCCGGGAGAGGTGTGCCGACGGCGCCGATGGTGCAAGCGCAACCTGGATTGGCTGGACCGGTGAGGGGAATTGGTGGACCAGCGCCTGGAATGATGCAACCGCAGATATCGAGGCCGCCGATGTTGAATCCACCAATGCAGTATTCGCAACAGGCGCCTCCGCCGGTTATTAGGCCGCCTGGACAGATGTTTCAGCCTGGAATGAGGGGACCTCCACCACAGATGCCGCCTCCGCAATTTGCTCAGAGACCTGGTGGACCTCCTGGACCGTATCCAATGCCGCCTCCGCCTCAATATGGACAGAGACCAATGGGACCGCCTCCACAGATGATGAGAGGACCTCCTCCTAGGCCTGGAATGGTGCCGCCTCCGCCTGGTGGCGTGTTTGGACCTCCGAGACCTGGGATGCCTCCACCGCCTAATCCTCAACAGCAGCAACAATGATTTGGTAATTTTTCTTTGGTTTCATTGTTTATTGCTGTGTTTTTTTAATTTTGTTGGTATAGTTTTATTTTTGCAATTTGTAGTGGATTAATGAAATGAACTTTGAACTTAGTCCTTTCGCACAATTGAATATGTCTTGATTGAGATGGAAGATGTTTGTAAAACCTCTGAAATCGGGATTACAATGATTTTAGTGTTTTCTTAAAGAAATTTGGGAATTGTTCTAGTTTGGCGTGTATTTTATAGCTGGTACCTCTTATGTCACTCACTGTTTCTTTAGCTCTCATACTAATTTGTTTGTGGCATTGACTGTGGACTTTAAATAGCATGCTCTTGAAGTATAGGGGCTATCTCAGCTTGGCTAGTCTTCTCTGCCGTATCAGGGCTGTTGCTTTAGACCTATTCAAAGCTTTTGTTTTAGTTTCACTCCATTTCATAGTCACTTCATATTTCACGTCATACTAACAAGTTGACATTGCCTTGCCTAGATGCATTCATGTTTCTAGTCAATTTTGAGTTGTGGTGTAAAATTTATAAATCTAAGTGCAGACTACTTTAATGCAAGTAAATCTATCACATAAGTGATAGCATTACAAATTCACATAATTACACAATGTAAATATAATTATAAGAATAATATAATGGAAATTCACCTGCAACCTGTCTCTTCTTGTTGCTATATGCTGCGCTCTATTGCCCTTACTACCAGTCATTTCTATTGATGAAGGATTTGCCCTAATTACCTCCTCTACCACCTCTATATTCTGGCCCTTTACGGCCACAGCCATTTGTGAAGCAATCTGCCCCTTCTTTATCAGTATGTGTTGCAGGTCCAGGCTCCGTACTCCAAAGGGCCTTGACAATGACAATCTCCAAATGACCATTTTTGCTAGGGGTGTTCATCAAACTGCCCACATCGCATAAACCGCCCGCACCGCACCACACCGCAAAACGCGGTTTTTAATTTTCGCGGTGCGGTTGCGGTTTGAATTTTTCACAAACCGCGCGGTGCGGTGCGGGTTGCGGTTTGAGGTTTTGACAGTGCGGTTCAAACCGCACCGCACCGCAATTTCACAAAATAGTATTTATATTATTTATATTTTATAAATTTATTATTATATATGTTACTCCCTCCGTCCCTTTTTAGTTGTCACATTTCGAAAAAACACACATATGAAGAAAATTTAAATTTTATATCTTGTTTACATGTATACCCCTAATTATTACATTAAATGATGAGTTATGTGTGTATATTAGTTGTAAAGTCAAACTTTGGAACTAGAAATATAGGGGTAAACATGGAAAAACTTGTATAAAAATGTACTGGAAAAAGAGTGAGACAACTATTTAGGGACAATTTTTTTTTGCAAAAGTGACAACTAAAAAGGGACGGAGTATATTTTTTATTAGAAGTTTTGTATTCTGTTATCAAATTATATTATTTGATGGTTATGTTGATCTACCATATTTATAACTTTAACTATTATATTAAAAATAAATAGACTATTATTATTTTATCATAAACGAATTGATACAATAGTATTAAGTTTATTAAATTAGTATATACTCCTTTAACCTTTTTAGTGATTTATTCTATTTATCTTATTTGTTAATGTTATAGTTAGTATAATATTTTAATNTAATTTATTTTAAATATAATATTTTGAATTGTAAATATTTATACAAATTTAATTTTTAGTAAATAATTATTTATTATCTTCTCAAACCGCTCAAACCGCTCAAACCGCATTTTCGTGGTGTGGTTTACGCGGTTTAAGATTTACGCGGTGCGGTTGCGGTTTGAGAATTTGATCAAACCACACATGCGGTTTGATTTGCGGTTTTAGCTCAAACCGCACCACACCGCACCGTGAACACCCCTAATTTTTGCTGCAGAATGCAACAGTTGGAAATAGGGTTTTGTGTATACATTCTATTGATTGTTAGATAGATGTCAGTCATTTACTTGTCTCCGTGTTTAATTCAGTTAGATGGATGCTATAAAAAAGATACAGAATACTCCTTATTTTGTATTTTATTGTTAGTTAATAAACTTGAGAGGTTTCACTTGATGAAACAAATAATTTAAAACTACAAGGGAAGCAGCTTGGTAAGCATGTTAGCTTCGTTGTTCATATTCAGAAACAGAACTTAATGGTTGTGGCTAGCAAGTAAAATATAAGCCCATCTCCACATTCAAAATAATGGAGAAGCAAAGTATTAGATGCAGAGATTTGTATCTTACAATCTTACATTTGTTATTTTACTTCAGTCAAAATTGCCCGAGATACCATGGATTTCAATAAAACATTTTAAAGGCTTTCAAATTGGTGAAAGAAAACTATATTTTAGCAGTGACTTTTTTGAAGTTACATCCAGGATTTCCTATTGCACATAGATAGAGAAATGAAAAACACCTTCTGCGCCATTGACTATGAGAAGAGCGGGCACAGCAGCTACATGGTAGTAAATGTCTCATTAAGTACCGTCTAATTTGTGTTTAATAGATCTAGATTAGAAAAGAGACGGAGCATAATAAAATGTAGAAAGAAGGTACAAGTTAAAGCTAATCATTATGTAGATTGATATAGTATTATCATCAAAAAATAGTTATTCCCATTAATGGTAATGCCACCTTTTACTTTAATCACGGGGTCTAGCATCATTTGATGGTAATGCCACATTATACTTTGATCACAGGGTCCGATTTTAGGTAATTGTTCATATTCCATTTTTGTTGACCTGGTGTTTTGACTAGAATTACTACATCTTTTCCCGAAATCGAATAGCAATCCATCACTTCCATAAAATTATTGTTTTACTGATGGTGGACAATCCTAAATTATCGTACATTATCCTCTGATGTGTAGCGTGTAGAGGGAAATACATGCAGTATGCTAAGTGCCTAATTCACCATACAACCGAAGCAGATTATTAAGCTACCTGAATAAATTAACAAGGGTGTGTTGACCATAACCTCAGCTTGTCTTGTTTGTTGACTGTAATCATGAACGCTGTTGCAAATATGTGTAATTTGCTTGATGAAATTCTTTATATTATTATTGATTGAGAACTCTTTAAATTTTATTGACATACTTTTTTGGGGGTTCTATTGCGAAAATTTATGCTATATGGCTAACATACTTGCAGTTTATGGCAGGCTGGCTTGAACCTAGGAGCTCTTATGAAGTAGTACGGATGGTGTTCTGTAGTTTGTTTGGCTGCTTCAACGTCTTGAACTGAATATTCTGATGGTTTGTATTAGTGAATTTTTATAATTGAGTAGGTATTTTTAATGTGAAGTTTCCTTTTAATATGACATGGATGTATCTTTTGGCAGAAACTCCTCAACTGAAATTAAGTGCGGCATGTTTTGTGATGTTAATGGTTGTGAGTATGTGTATGGGGTTTGCAGTAACACACCCCATATCTCCTCTCTCCCCCCCTCTCTCTGTCTTATTTATCTCTAAAGCAACTAATGCTTTATACTTCTCTTATGTCTTACTTTTCTTATGTCTATTGTCATGAACTAGCAATCTAATGCTATATCAAGTTAGTTTGTTGATTTGTCTATCTCTTTACTCCAAAAAAAAAACAAACACATTCATAGTTGAAAAAACGTGGTGGTTTGTTTTGGCAACTTATTTGTTTGGATTCCAGTCAGGGTTCTAGAAAATCTGTTTTAGAAAGTCCTCACCTATTTGATGATTTTTTTATGTATTATAACTGATTGTTGACTTTGTCTTGATTTGGTTTATACTGAAATTCTTTAGAATTGTAAAAATCATCTTGATAGTTAAGGCATCAAATTGATGTTACTCTGTAATTAAATAATTATCGTTACTCGTATTGAATTTATTTTTGTTGTTGAATGGAGTATATGAACATGTCAAAATATTAATAAACTAAATAGGCAAGACAGGTTAAAAGAGTCGATTGTTATATCAAAGACTCAACTTTGTTATATGTTGTGAATTTGTGATTATATAGCACAAACATGCGACTTCCAATTAGATTGGATTCGGATGCATGCATGTATATATGTAATCATAAATAATAGAGGTCAATGAAATGTGTTATTTGTCTTGAACATGACAATCTTTCACCATTCTTATTTTCTCACAAGATTATATTACTAATAGTTTTTTTAGTTCAGAATCCAAGTGTTTATTTCAAATAATTCAAATAGCCACAATACACAAACAGACAACAGTATGCTTTCTACAGTAATCTACGCCTTATATTTAGAAAATGGTTTTTGTAATTCAAATAGTCACAATTAGAGGTGGCCAGACGAGCGGGTCGGCTCGTCCCGACTCACCCCGGCTCGCCGTTATGAACGCCTGAAACCGGCTCGTCCCGGGCCGAGTTAAACTCGGCACAAACCGTTGCCAGTAACGTGCCGTTCACGAGTCTAAGATTGCTGAACCGCAGCTCGGCACGCCCCGGCACGCTAACCCAGCTCGTGGCACGCATCGGCCCGCCTAACTCGCCAACCCACCTCGGTACGTATGTGACTCGCCTAGATTGACAGTTACCAATGTCCACCTACCGCTATTAGGATATATTAATATGAATATATTAAGATTTAGTGGTGTAGTGCCCGACTATAATACATATATGTCTTGTTAAGTCAACAATTACTTTATTATTTGTAGGTAGTGCTCCACCCAGCCAGATATCACAAACTCACAATTCAATTCACTATTGTAAATCACCTCTTTATTATTCACATAAACAATCAGTAAAGCAAAGCAGCAGAACAACTCGCCTCTTCTCGCCCCGAAATGACCGGGCTCGCCACGTGGCACAGAACTGCTGCATCTTAGCTAACTCGTCTAATTCGCGAGCTGTACACGAGTTCACTTTTATTGAACCGGCCCGAGTCCGGCACGGCTCGTCCGTGTTTCCGTGCCGTCGACGAGTTCCTTGTTCAGTGAACCGGCCCGCCGGCGACTCGGCCCGGCACGCCCGACACACTCGTTTGGCCGGCTCTAGTCACAATACAGAAATAGACAACAATATGCTCATCTTAATAGTGGTGAGCTTGCATACACAAAAATTACACAATTCAAATATAGCTCTTCATTAGCTGAGCGTAGGTTGAGGATGGAGAATGTCCATCCAGAATTTTGTTCTATTTTATGTAACGATTTTAAGCAATAAAATTTCTTCCTTTGTTGGCAAAAAAAAAATAAGCATGAAAATTAGCGTTCAGTGTGTGATCTTGGGTACACATTAGAAAGACCGTTTAGAAAACTATGTAAAAATAGTTAACATTAAAAACAATTTGCTGCTACTATTATAACTTTAATTTTTTTTTTTTTATTATTTTGACCAGAATAGTGTAACTTTAATTGAATGACATCCATCTGCAAAACTGAAGACAACTTTCTTAATTACACTATATATGAGTAAGATCACCTACCCTTTTTTCTTTTTCTCCCTCCTATTTCTTCCTTATCAATTATTTAGCAAATTAAGCTACCAGCTCAACATAGCGCTGGAAAAGAAATTAGGCAGCCCACCAACGAAAATACTACCAAGGTGTGCCTAAATTTTTTGACTGTACATGGCTACTAAAAAGGAACTTCCAAACAAGCACCAGCATCACACTATATTAATTGAATATCAACTTTCTTCATTGTGTTTGCCTCCAAATAAGGGATTCTGCGTGCTTGCAGGAAGTATTCAACCGGAAATTAACTTTAGCCTTGTGTATATATTAAGGTTCTGTAACTTGTTGCCTTGATTGTTTTGAGACTAACTTATTCAGATATGTCAATCAGGCGACATCAAGTGGAGATCTATCATCTTCATCGGGTTTCTGTCAGAAGTGTGTGTTAACCAGGCGAGTGCTTCGATAGCTGCATCTCTCTCTGCAAGCTGTTTATTTTTTTTGGTTTCCCCGACAAACTGCACACCCTTAAACTCTACCAGCTCCGCACACCCTTAAACTCTACCAGCTCCCTAAATTCATTAGTTTTTAAAACTTTTGTTTTGTACTTCGGAGGGGAATGTCCATCCCTCATTGAAAGAATCTGAAGCAGGCTCTTTGGATGTAAATCTATCACTATCGCTGCACTCCTTAGGCTTCTTACAATCACAGATGAATACAAATCTCCCTTTACATTGATCTCCAGTCACCAGCTCCTGAATAGAGGTACTTTGCATTCCTTGTGGATTATCAAGACCAGGATCCTTTAGCTGCACAATGGCAATCACGTCAGTTCTCAATCATAACAATCAAGTTGATAATAACACTTTATCAAGTGTGCCTGAGACAAATTTTGAAATGAAAGAAGAAATATCAATATTAGAAAAGAAAACAGATGTCTATAACCTACAGTTATCACAACAAGAACATAAAGCAATGGAAGAAAGTGCAGCCTCTATCGCTAATAGAAATCTGTGAGGTGATGTGCCAATAATCCTCCAATAATACAAAACTGTGAATAGAGACGAGACAGAGTATAAACAAATGTGAAACGAAGATACAAGTTACAAGTTAACAAATGTGAAAAGAAGGTATGTGAAATTATTTTCTGATGTGTAGCCTGTACAATGCACTATGCTAATTGCCTAGTTCAACCGACGAAACATAAGCAAGCAAATTATCAAGCTACCTGAATAACCCAATGCTATTACCTATTTTCTTGATATCATATTAACACGATGGGATGACAGTCGACATGACGAGATCGCAGACGGACATGAAGGTTGCGGACATGACTGGAGCAGAATGCAGTATATAGAATATAACTACATGGAATCAGTCGACTAAAGCCCATGAAAGTAGGAACAAACAAAAACCATCACTCCGCCCGGGAAGCAACGTGCATGAGTAGTGCAGCTACTACAACAGTTGTTGTAAGTGACAGCATAAAATGTGAAGGTCTGGCAGTGTCATACGATTTGATCTTTTACTTTCCTCCTTTATAGTACTGCGAGTTCTTTTGGATATTAGTACACGATGGTTTTTGCCGATGCATCCTACAATGTGTAGAGTCAAAAAGTTTTACTAAATTGTGTCAATTTTCGGAAACCAAAATATTAATCTCTGATGCAGTTTCTAATAGTAGTCCCTTCCGATATATAAAGTTTGACTATTTAAGGAAGCTCTGGTTTGCTCCCAAATAGTGAGAGGCATTTTATCGATGTAAAAACAGGAATCCGTCTAAGTGAATGGAAAGAGGTCTATGATACAGTATACGTATAGATGATTTCTATAATGAACCAATCTACTGATAAACAAGACTATATTAGTGTTTTAAGGGTTTAAGAGGATATCAGAAACAAGAAGAACCAGAAAGATGAAGAAGACAAGAGAGATAGAAAGAGAGAGAAAGAGATTTCACAAGATTATCAAATATTCAGATATCATTCACAACGGTTTATTCTTGGCTAAATACAATGCTCACTGTAACAAACTAAATGTAACTAACTTTGGCGCTAAACTGTAGTTTTTGACTATTTGACTGTAACGTTGACTAAAAACAACGTTGACCAATCCAATTTATTTACAACTCATTTCCCCTTTATCATATCCTTCCCCTTCTGTAACAGACTTGTCCTCAAGTCTGATGTAGCTTGATAAAATCTGGAAACCGAGCAACAAAGTCTTCAGCCACCTCCCAAGTGCTTTCATGAGGTTGAAAACCTTCCCACTGAATTAAGTACTGCACTTGAGCCACATTGTGAAACTTCACCATACGTTTATCCAAAATAGCCACTGGTATGGGATCCTGTTGATCTGACTTATTAGCAAACCAATCAGGGACATTAGACAATACAGGTTTAGGACCAGAAAACAATTTCAGCTGAGATACATGGAAAACATCATGAACTTTTGATCCTGCAGGTAATTGTAGTTTGTAAGCAACAACTCCAATGCATTCTACAATTTTAAATGGTCCAAAGTATTTATTAGCCAGCTTTTCATTCTGTCTTCCTTGTACAGAATGCTGTCTATAGGGTTGGAGTTTCAACCAAACCCAATCTCCTGTCACAAATTGCATATCAGACATTCCTTTATCAGCTTGATGCTTCATTCTCTGTTGAGCCTTTAATAGCTGCTTCTTCAACTCAGAAATCATCTCTTCTCTGCATACTTTTGTCAACAGCATCCACAGCACACTCACTAGCAAGATAAGGTAAATGTAATGGTGGTTTTTGATTATACACCACTTAATAAGGGGTAATATTAGTGGAATTAGAAAAATGGGTGTCAAACCACCATTCAGCTAAAGGCAACCAAAATGACCCCTCCTTTTGAGTATTACCACACATGCATCTTAAGTATGTCTCCAAGCATCTATTAACCACTTCAGTCTGTCCATCTGTTTGAGGATGGTAAGAAGATGATAGCAAGAAATCAGTACCATGTAATGAGAATAATCCTTTCCAAAACTTGCTCAAGAAAACAGGATCTCTATCACTAACAATTGATCTAGGCCACCCATGTAGTTTAAAAACATTATCAAGATAGGCTTGAGCTACTTGAACAGCAGAAAATGGATGAGATAAAGCCATAAAGTGCACCATTTTACTTAATCTTTCAACCACCACAAAAATCACATCTTTACCATTGGATTTTGGCAACCCAGTAATAAAATCCATTGATATATCAACCCATACTTCTTTAGGTATAGGTAATGGTTGTAATAATCCTGGATATGCACTGTTATCCTGCTTAGCAGCTTGACAAATCTCACACAATTTCACAAAATTCTTGACATCCTTGTTTACTCCAGGCCAGTAAAATAAAGACTTCAGTCTTTTAGTAGCCAAATCTCTACCACCGTGACCCCCTTCAGGAGAACAATGCTGCCACTTGATAATATTCTTTCTTAAAATCTCATCAGGACCAACACAAATCTTACCATTTTTTCTTAACAATTCATTCTGCAAAGTAAACTTTCCATGAGT
>PHNY01296899.1:1097-14012 GCA_003724115.2 Anethum foeniculum
TTTCTTCAACAAGGAAATTGGCGAAGTTGTTGTAGTGATGATAATTGATTGTTATTATTTTTAGCACAATCAATTAATCATGATTTAGTTACTAAGTGGCTAATCTAATGGTTATCAAAATCTATGTGTATTAAATGTAGATGTGCATATTTTTATGTTTGGGAGGAAACAGCACAACATGGATGAACACGGCAGTTCTAGTTACATGTATTCGGAACTTCAGGAAAAATAGGGGTCCGGTATCAGGGATTTTGAAAGGGTATGTTGGTTTAAGCACAGCCATATTTACGGATCTCTGTACTGCTTTGTTCTCCGATGATCCTGCAACTTTTCTTCTAATGCTAGCAATTGTCCCTGTGCTTGTTTGTTTTACTGCCATCCTGTTTCTTCGTGAAATCCCACCATCATCCAACTCTAATGAAGAAAAGCAAGAAGCCAAATATTTTGGAATCTTTAACGTTGTCGCAGTAATAATAGCTGTTTATCTGCTAGTGTATGATGTTAGTGGCAAACATGGGAGATCTTTATCTCAAGCATTTGCTATTATACTTCTACTTCTTATAGCTTCTCCATTTTCTGTTCCTCTGTACCTTATGATACAAAAATTGGTACGCACTCGGTCAGAAAGTTTAGATACGGAACATCACATAGTGGAGCCACTTTTAGTTGAAGATAGACAGCCAGAGGCCGAGAAAAGGTTGGAGGCCGGTGTTATGGAAGAGCTAAAGCAGGACGTGAAAAAGAAACCAGTGATTGGGGAGGATCACACAATAGTTGAGGCCTTAAAAACAGTGGATTTCTGGATCTTGTTTTTCTCATTCCTTTGTGGAGTCGGTACTGGATTCGCAGTAATGAATAACATGGGACAAATTGGTTTGGCACTTGGATATGGAGATGTCTCGATGTTTGTTTCCTTAACTAGCATATGGGGATTTTTTGGACGCATTTTTTCAGGTTCAATTTCAGAGCACTTTATCAAGTAAGTTCTTAACCTTTTCTTCTAGCTTCTTATTGTCATAAAGTACCTGAAATCTTATGAAAGCTTGACGTTGAAGTAAATACAAAATTATGTGGTTAAGTTCTGTAACCTTTTCTTCTAGCTTCTTTTTATCTTAGAATTAACTGAAATCGTAGGAAAACATGACGTTTAAGTACTAGATTATTTGTTTATATTCAGAATGTAAAGGCTATAATTTGAGGCAAAAATTCTTGGAATCGTATGATTGGGATCTGATAGCATAAACTTGCAATATTTTAAGCTGCATCTCTAGGCAGATGACTGATTATTTTACTTGATAATGTCCAAAGTTATTTTTAGATCATGTGAGCTAGGCAGTTTCTTGTATTATTCCCCATAAAGAAAAAATTATCATTAAAATTAGGTGAGAATGGTATCCTTCTTATTTCCTTATTTTCCTTTTATGCGAATTGAGTGTCACCTTGTTTTTGTTTTCGAAAATTTGTTAAAGTGGGTATGTGCAGTTGGCATGTGTTAGTTTCAATGAAGGCAAAAAGCTAAACAGAAAATAATGGTTTCATTTAAAATTTAAGCTTTGGTATTGTGTTGGGGTCAGTGATGTGTGCAAGGCTAACCGACGAAATGAAAATTGATGGGCCAAAAGAATTAGAATAAGTCTTTACAGAAATCTATTATTGGTCCTTCCAAGCAAAAATCAAATCTTTAATACTATGTATAAGCCATAGGAGGAATATACTACTAACAGTCATTTCTCAATAAGTATAGTTTTGGTTTTGAGAGCCCATCTAACGCTAGACTGTGATAGGGTTTTCATCAAACCTTAGTTTCAAGACCACATTGTTTCTAATTGACATATGTTTATAATTAGGCCCATTACCCTCTGTTTCCGTGGTGAGACTTTAGAGACAACATTAAGTGGACTATTCTACTCCAGCGCATCCAGTTCTTCTTTTTGCTTGTATGTACTTTTGGTTATACAAAAGAGTATTTGCCATTGCAGTTTTAATACTATGTACCTATTAATCTATTATAAATTAAAAAAATGTCCGAAAAATGTTAAGAAAGCTTAAAGCCCTTATGGACACTCCCGAGGACTGGTGCTGGTGGCTCATTGTCGATTATGTTTTCTCAGTGGATTCACTGAGAACATGTCTATTTTTTTATTGTCCAGGCAATCTAGGATTTCAATGATATGATTTCTAAATGTGCCGTAAAAGATTGTCAAGGAATGGAAAGAAACCATTCATTTAGTTCTCATAGCTAATTTGCTAATCACTGAATAATAAACAAATCTATGCAGGAAAATTGGACAACCAAGGCCCACTTGGAATGCAGCTTCTCAAATTCTAATGGCTGTTGGATACATCATTATGGCTCTGGCTTTGCCTGGTTCGCTTTACATTGGGTCAATAGTCGTGGGGATATGCTATGGAGTTCGTGTTGCTGTCACAGTTCCAACTGCTTCTGAATTGTTCGGCCTAAAATATTACGGTCTAATTTACAATATTCTAATCCTCAACCTACCATTGGGCTCGTTCCTTTTCTCTGGTTTGCTGGCTGGTATTTTGTACGATTTACAGGCTACAAAAACAGCAGGAGGCGGGAACACATGCCAGGGTGCTCACTGTTACAGGCTAGTGTTTGTTGTTATGGCTATTGCATGTGTAGTTGGTTTCTGTTTGGATGTATTACTGGCTATTAGAACGAAAGGTGTTTACTCAAAGATATACGCTAGCAAGAAATCAAAGAAGCCATGTAGTTCATCTTTGTCATGACTGAAGTTGCTATGGGATCTCTTCGTAAAAGGGTTATCTTTGAATGGTTATAGGGTGGCTGCTTAGCTTGCTTATCTGATGTATGTTTTTGTTGTATGCTTGTACTGCTAGTGTTTAATTGCAACTGCGTAGTTGTTAAATTGCCAATAGAATGAAGTTAAAATGGTATTATTGGTGTACTAGATTAATCGCAAGTTCTTTGTCGGCATATCAAGATTTCAGGAAAACGAACTTCTAAATTTTTGTAAGTAGGTGAAGTTAAATGCGAATGTAGAAATTACGACGCCTGAAGGAACGTTGGCTATTTTCAGATGCTATAAGATCCTCAACTATGCAAAGTTGTTACTATTACGTACTAAGAGTGAAAAGCTCAAATCCATTATGACTCTGTTATAGAAAGTTTGATGTACACATGGTCCCTGAGCAGGCATGAAGTAATGCAGCAGCTGAAATTATGATTCCACAAGTGCTTAAGCTGAAGCAAAGCCAGGAATAGAGGAGTAATACAGAAGCTAGGATTGTGATGATTTTGCTTCCACATCAAGGTTGGGTATAACATTTTTCTAGAAGGCCGCTCGACTTAAATCTATTGTATATCTTGCGAGTATCCTTTTCACTGCCCAGAGTTCAATACAGTCATGGGCATGAATATTTATATGTTATACTTAATTATTTTCCAGAGAAAATGTACGCATGTAAGAGAAATAATTGAAAAGCATATAGGTCCCAACTCCCAAGTCTCTAGCATTTCCGTGTTGGTATATAAGATGCCAAATGTCACGGACCAGCTGCCTTCGTACGAGGGTTCTTTTTCCGCCGATCAGACTCTAATACCATGTCCAAAACCAGTTTATCAAAAAATTTAAGGTATTAGAGACAGGGCATTCCGAGGATCTTATACTAGTTTCTGTACATAACTATGAATGTAATTCATATCCTCGTGGGAATCTTGTGGCTGTATTAAAAATGGTTGATTATTTCTTTCATTGATCAAATAAAAAGCACAGGCCAAGACTCCGCACTATCCAATTCTCAAGGCCTGACTAGTACTTAGTTACACATTAAGTAACTATAGGTGAGTACTACACAATAAATCAAACATATCGATTATATTACAACCCCAATTCAAATCTAAGTCTAGCTTGTCGACGAGTATTACTATATACGGAGGGCTAAATGAACTCAAACCATAATTTTACAGCGGAGATACGAGGTGAAAACGGGGCTTAAAACAAAAGTTATGAAATATTTGATGGTTAGTGTGCATGTGACAATGTGAGCAGCAGAAGTTGTTGAGATGGAGTACTATTGATCTTGTGATACTGCCGCCCACCCCCATTCATCTCTTGTCTCTTTTATTTAGTGGACATGACAGACTTAATTTCTCTTCTTATATAGACTAGTAAAAGCCCCATACATTTTTACTAAAGTGTTCTTAGTAATACACTGTATGTCCATTTTATGTGTAAAAAAACAGCCATGAGCATTTCTGTGGATAAATTTACTAGTTCATAACCTAATACTGCTACGAAATTGTTAAAAATTCAAATTTTGTTGGTTGACATGTGTGAATATCAAACTAAGAGAAATTATTATCACTAGACAAATGCTAAAAGTACTAAATTGGATATAAAATTATTTAACAAATGTAACGTGTTATATTTGTATTGACTATAACGTAATTAAATTTAAGCAACTCATAGTATTAGCATTGATATAAATTAATAAAAATATTTTATACCTGTCATAATAAAATATCACATTATTTTGTAACAATATTTGATATCTAAGGAGTAACTGCCCAAGTCATAAATTAAATGTTAAAAGGTAGTAAGTTAATAAAATGTATGCTTGCGAACATTATTCAATCTAGAATTAATATTTTTACTGTCCAATAAATATACTTAGGAAACATTAGTAATAAGGAAAGTTTAGATATCGGCATTAAATATATTAATTATTGTTCTTTTGGGATAGATTGATTTCCTTCATTTTTATTATTTTTATTTGCTTTCATTAATTCGTGGACATATACATACGAGTCCTAAATTAATATGAGAAAATTACCAACAGTAAGACACACGTCGAAATGAAATATTTAGATAAAACTAATATAAAGATAATTATCTGACCTTTAAGCCCATTCTTTTTTCTTATATAAAATCAGCCCGGCTAAACAGCAAAACCAATGTCTATAAATGCATGTCCAGCTGAATTACTTCCTGCAGGATTCTGAAGTTTTTTACTCGAGATTACTAGCTGTTTTCCACTCTATATTTTATAGAAATAACGCCAAGAGCTGATAAATTAATAAAAAAGAAAAGGAAAGGAATGAAAATTTCTTCATCCTGTTGCACATTGGTTCTCCTTCTTTTCACATGGATTTGCTTGGCTTCTTCTTACGGTTCTTCCCTCTATCTATCTCACAGCCACACACACACATGCACACAAGCATAGAGATTTAGAATTATGATGATATTTTGAATCTTTTTCTGCAGATGGGCCACTCTATGATTTCTCTGCTTACACTGAGGTAGCAAATGTAGAAACAAAGCAAAAAAGACTTTTGTCATTTTTAATGTGTTTTTGACTATAGAATAAGATGCTGTTCTCTTTGTGTTTAATGTTGTTCATGAACAGTGCAAACTGCAACCGGAGGATCCTCTTTATGGCGGGGGCGTTATCGGAGATGAGGCTTACTACTCTCATTGGCCCACCGGAGACGATGCAGCCATTTTATCTTCACCTGCATTTGTCCTGCATAATGTCACTCAAGGCACCATTTACACCTTTTCCGGTAACTTCATTAATTCATATCTGTTATAACTTGTGTGAATTTATACTGCACTAATTAAAGACTCTGTTTTGCATTGTTATTGTTTTTTTACAGGTTTATTCTTATTAAATTGTGAAAGCTAAATTTATATTCCATTTTCTTTGTTTTAGTAGCCAATTTCAATTGCTGTCATTACATGGTTACAGTGTCGTGTTCAGAAAATACAATGCGCCCTAGATTCTCCTTGTTGGGATATTTAGCTGTATTTTCTTTGATTAATTTAAACCTGGAGTTTGTACATAAGATAGCAATTGTTCACACACACCTGGTGTAAATTTGATATTTGAAAGAACTACTTTAATCTTCTGGTAGTGACATTACTTGTAAATTGGGAACATTAGGGTGCAATTTAGTAAATAAGGTAATACTTATGATTTTTGAAAAAAAATTGAAAACTTTCAAGAACTTCAAAAATTGACTCTTTTCCAGAGCTCTGCAGAATTTATTCAGAAAATAAGAGTTACCTCAGACAAGTAGAGGCAAGATATGAGTACAACTTATACTTCACATACCTAATTCGAGGATAACATGCTAGGCACGTTTTGGTTTTGGTCGATTAATGTAAATCTTGACCTGCTAAAACCATTGGTAAATTTCTGGAATCTATTGCTCATCGAAATTTTAAGGTCACATTTTGAGGAAAAAACTTGGGTATTTAACATTTTCTTAAGATCTGACACTGATTTTTACAATTGCTATTATTTAGAACTTTATCTTGTTACACTTAACCTCATATTTCAAATGTGATGAACAGTTTGGGTGAAGATTGATGCTGCAGAGTCAGCATCAATAAAGGCAACATTAATGGTAGAAAATACAAAAGATAGCTGTATAGGATCTGTGTCCGCAAAGCGTGGCTGTTGGTCATTTCTCAAGGGTGGATTCGTATCAAGGTCACCACATAATAGTGCTCTTATATACTTTCAGGTAGATTGATGACATACAAAAATGCAGTTAGTAGTTGGCAGTCTTATGTGTTCTAGAACTTATAATTTGGAACATTGTGCACAAATAGGAAGAAATGGTGAAATAAATACTGAAATATACAATCTTGTCCTGCTTCAACAGAGTTCAGATGCCCGGGACATTGATATACAAGTCAGAAGTGCTTCTTTGCAACCATTTACAGAGGAGCAATGGAGATTTAATCAGCAGTACCAAATTAACACTGTAAGTTCTGAAATCGGAGTTAAAATAGCTATTAAAAAGGAGTTGATATGGATAAGTTAAGAACCAATCTTACACAGAAAACTCGGATATAGGTAGCTCTACTGTCATCCAATTGTTATATTCATAACAGGTTAACATATACATTGCTATTAGGAAAGGAAGCGCGCTGTGACTATTCATGTGTCGGATAAGCAAGGAAGTAGGCTGCAAGGAGCAACAATTAATGTGGAACAAAATTCAATAGACTTTCCATTTGGATCAGCTATTGCCAAGAGCATTATTGGAAACACACCTTATCAAGTAAGAATGTCTTGATAATTATTTAAATGTGATACAATTTTAGATTGAGTCCGTTGTTGACATGAACAATTAATGACTCATTGAAGCTTCACTAATTTTGCTTTGTTAACGCAGAAATGGTTTGTTAAGCGATTCAATGCAGCAGTATTTGAAAATGAACTCAAATGGAACGCCACAGAGGCAAAGCAAGGACAGCTCAACTACACCTTGGCAGATAAGATGCTAGAGTTCATTAGAGCAAATCAAATCACCGTTAGAGGTCATAATATATTCTGGGAGGACCCAAAGTATATTCCGAACTGGCTCCATAATCTAACAGCTTCTGATCTTCAATCAGCGGTCAACTCAAGAATACAGAGTTTAATGAGTAAATACAGGAACGACTTCATACACTGGGATGTCAATAATGAAAATCTTCATTATGATTTCTACGAGAAAAAGCTCGGGCCTAATGCCACTTTGGAGTTCTTCAAAACTGTGCATAGTTCTGATCCATTAGCAACATTGTTTTTGAATGATTATAATGTGGTTGAGACTTGTAGTGATGTTAATTCCACAGTAGACAAGTTTATAACAAAGATTAAGGAACTAAAGCGTGGTGGTGCAATGATGGATGGAATAGGCTTAGAGAGTCATTTCACAGTACCAAATCTTCCACTCATGCGAGCGATATTGGATAAGTTTGCAACCTTAGGCCTTCCTATTTGGCTTACAGAAGTTGATATAAGCAATACATTAAACCACGAGACTCAAGTAAGAAAGCAATTTTTCAGGAATTTTATCTTTCCAAGTTTCGCAGTTTCTCACTATTTTTGCTTCTTGAGCAGGCCTTATATCTGGAGCAGGTACTTAGAGAAGGCTTTTCACATCCTTCCGTAAATGGAATTATGCTCTGGACAGCATTGAGTCCAAAAGGGTGTTACCAGATGTGCCTTACGGACGATAACTTCAATAATCTTCCAGCAGGCGACATTGTAGACAAGCTGTTGAATGAATGGCAAACTGGAGCTTTTGAGAGTCAGACGAATGAGCACGGTTCATATAGCTTCTACGGATTCTTGGGTGACTACAAGGTGACTGCTCAGTATGGTAACAGTAGTGCAACCTCAACATTCTCACTTTGTCGAAAAGATGAAACGAAACATTATAACATTCAACTCTAGTTTTTGACATAAGTACAACGGGAATGACTAATGCACCAAGCTTCACGGTCATATATAGAAGGGATGGTTTTGGGATATAGAGTGTTTGTATAAGAAGTTTTATATTATTGATCTACTTCAGAAGCTTATATATCTAGCAGAAGTCAACAAAAATTTGTTTAGTACCTATTTATTTTTTAAATAATTATGAAGGAATATTTATTTAAATTTTAACGAGAATTCGTTAACAAGAAATAAGATTGTTCACAGAATCAAGATCACCATTGCAAACATTAGCACATCATCCACAACGATAACATGGTTTAACTGTTATAGACAGAAAATGCATTCGATGAAGAAGTTCAAATAGAAAATACCAATTATAGACTATCAAAGGCCTTGTGGATATCCAGCTTCATTGTACATCCTGGAACCCCGCTATCCAAATGATAATTCCTGCAAAAATCTTGAGAAATAAAGACACCATCTCCAGCTGAAAGATGAGCAATGTAAGCGTTCTGTTCAGGACAAATAAGAGAATTCTTAACTGCCTTTAAATGGGAAGATAAATCTGTCAACATTGCAGCAAGATCTTGGTTAACCAAGGACAGAGTGATTACTTTAGGCATCATGCTATAGCCATTCCCAATAACTTGTCAAGACATGAAATTTTATTTTTTATTTTTAAAATGGAGAACAGCCTTAGTAATAGACCAAGTTTCCAGAAAAAAGTCAAGGGAGAACCATACATTTTAGAGTCAGTAACACGTATCCATCAATTCTAGAGGAAGTGGCATTTTGATGTTTTAATGCAGTTTATGTGCATGGAATTCTCTTCTTTCTGCCTTTTGTTTAATACTGATGGCTGATAGAATGTTTTAATAATGGCGGTGTCTATTGAAATGGATGTAGTCACTGTTTAAGTCAATTTAACTCAGAACTTGAACCAGAGTGGCCTATTTCCAATTTTTTGTAAAGCATTTCTGCGATTGTTTGTACTTTAATTTGGCATTTCTATGTATGGTTAAAAATGATCATTCATTTGCTGTGATCTCTGATCTCTCTCACTTACTAGAAAAAGAGAAATGCATTAACAAATTTAAACGAATTAACAATAGACATGAAAAATGAACTCCATAGCCAGCTCAAAACTTCAAAACAAGAAACACAAACACAAGATAAGAAGCTAAAGATGATCCATTTGCATTAAAACCAAAAGGCCCAATATGATGATATGTCTAAGTACATACACATGATATACCACATGTAACGTAAACCCCGTCTACACACTCATAACCCCCTTCTTTTCTCTTCTTGGACTCCAACACATAAACATAAAACCCCCTAATTTAAACTACCTTCAACCAACATCTTCTTCAAACCCAACACTCCTAAAACATAATTAAACATAAAAAGGAACAAGTAAACGCGAAAAGACACATTTACCCTCCCCCAACACCACTCTCCCTAACGGTTAGCATTAGGACAGTCACGTGCAAAATGACCATCCTCTCCACACCCATAACAAGACCCCCCACCACCACCTCCACCATACCTCCCACCACCCCGTCCTCCACCGCCACCACCATACCTCCCACCACCACCATATCCATCTCCACCGCCATACCCTCCATCTCCATACCCACCACCCCCATACCCTCCACCACCGCCATACCCTCTCCCACCGCCTCTACCCCCTCTTCCACCGCCATACCCACCATCACCACCGCCTCTGCCACCGCCTCTAGTAGTCCCCTGAACCGGACCCTCCTCTGGTCCAGTAACATCAACAGCCTTAGTCCTGCCATCACCCCCCTGCTCAATCAAATACTCAACAGCCTCACCATCTCCAAGACTCCTAAACCCCTCAGATCTGATACTCGACTGATGCACAAACAGATCCTCAGACCCATCTTCAGGAGTAATGAACCCAAACCCTTTAGTATCACTAAACCACTTCACTGACCCCTTCAGTCTGCTGCTCTCGTTGTTCCCTCCTTCCTCCATCTTTTGTAGATCTCGAGAAACCCTAGCCTCTTTCTCTCCTTATCTCTTTCAGGGTTTTGGGAGATGTGTGTGTATTGTTTGAGGATGTACAGTGCTAGCACTGGGCCTTTTTATATATATCCGAACACGCTGGGATTGGGTCTCATGTGCCACGTTAGCATAGCGGTAAATGGTAATGGTAAATAAACAGCGGCTGGTTTTTTATGTTCCATCCTACGGTTGGGGTTTTGATGCTTATGTCGTTTCAGCCGTTGGATTGGATTGCATTTTTTTTTTTTTGTTTCACAAACTTTGCACTTGGGTTATTTCGAGCTTAATAAGATTGAGAAACTCAGTTGCATTTTAAAGTGTTACCAGGATTACGCAAAACAAATAGATTGTACTCTTTTCGTTTCAAAACAGATGTTCACTAGGAAATATAATTGTTAATGAAAAAAATTGTATTAATTGTATTAATTGAGTATAATATGTGCTGTATAGTTGATATTGGAAATATAAATTGAAGATATGTGAACTAGAATTGATTTTGGAAATATAAACTCCCATTGAAAGTTAAAATGGATAACTAATTTGAAACAATTTTTTTTCACTAAAGTGGACATGTATTTTGAAACGGAACGAGTAGTATTGATTTGTAATTTATCGGTTAATTTTTAAGAAATTAGATAATTTATTTGTAATTTATTGAAAAATTATTAAATCAATTTAACTTTTTAAAATAATTTATCAACGATTTATATTTAAAAAGTCGACCAATTTTTATAACACATGTGGTGTCATGTTAAATTTCAAGTGTGTTCAGTAGGTTGATCAATATTTTAGTTTTGTTTATTTTGTTGATATATTGTTTTTGAATAATTTGTGAACTTTTATATATTTGTGGACTTCTTTTCGCAGGTAAAAGAAAAATTAACTGGTCTCAACATGGGAAGTCCAAATTTAATTGAAACTCACTATAATGTATCTTTGTGCCTGTTTGGACGTGATACTTATTCATTTCATTTCATTTGGTTTAAATGTCAGTTTTACACTAGGTCTACTGTTTGGCAAATTACGCCAATATCCTTTCTTAGTTCTTATAGCATAATGGGGAAAAATAGAAAGTATATAATCCCAACTTTCTGTACAACTTATTCTATATGTTATTTTGACTTTTGCACATATTTTAAAGTGTTTTGACCGCATAATTAGAAATATAATTTTTGAATTTTTTTTTCTAAATTAAAATACTAGTTTTCTACTTTTTATTCAAAAAAGAAAATTTTACAAATAATACTTCTAGCTACCCGGTCAAAGCACATTGAAATACGTGTAAAAGTCAAAGTATCATATTTACCTGTATAATTGTAAGCATATTTTTTTACCTGTATAATTGTAGGCATATTTTTTGAACCCGATGATTTGTTCAATTGTAGGAATATTTGTTAATTTAATTTAAACTAAAATTAAATAAAATTACATGTATTAATGCGAAAAAGTAGCAAATTTGTTATTTAAAATTTGTATTTCAATATTTAAATTTCAAATTTTATCTTTTTGAATTTTATATTAATATATTTAATTATTATATTAAAATTATAATTTTTTAATAGAAATTTTTTAACTTATAAATTATAATATTCATATCACTTATATGAAACTTTTCGACTTTAAGTTATAAGTTACATTTTTTAAGAAACCCCAAACGGGCCCTTTAAAGAATTCATAAATATAGTTTCGTCTTTCAAATAGTTAAATTGGATTTGGACTTCAAATTTTGTTGACCAGCTCAAAACTTGACCAACTCGAACATAAATTTTTGTGCTAAAAAATTCAACTCAACTCAATAAACCATAAACCGGACTCAGATTTTGATAGATCGACGCTGAACTCAATTCATTCAAATTACGGTCCTCATCTTCGATAACTTAGAATAAAGTTGTAAATGAAATAAATTAGGACGAACTTTTAAATAATTTGAAATAGAACTGCAATGTTACTGAGTAATGCTATGGGCACCAAATTGGTACCCAAATTAAGGTACCCAATGACATGGCAGTGGTTATGTGGCGGACAAGTCAATAAGTATAAATTATTTTTATTTATTTAGTTAGAAAATAGATCCTTCAATCACGTTTTCCCGGTTTTCCTCCTGACTCATCCTTCACATTCTCAGTTTTTTGTTCATTTATTTAGATACAGACATCTATATAATCTGAGATTCGAGTAACAAAATTTGAAAACTAAGAAGAAAAACAAATGTTCTTTTTGGATGAGCACAATGTTTATATACGTATGTAGATATGTGTGTATTTACCAAACTTCATAGTTATTCCTGGGACTTGTTTCATAAAACATAAATGACAGAACTTGGTAGAGAAGCAAAAGACTTGATTGTTAAAGTTTTTTTTGAACGACTTGATTGTTAAAAGTTTTTGCTTGTATGGCCTACATGTGTTCGACAAAATTACTTAATGTATATTTGTTTTAAATTTTTTAACTTGTAAAAAAGGTCTGGGTTCTCAGACTAAATTTATAACAAGAAGAACTAATTGCACAAAGGTTACTCCAAGTAAAATAGAATACCATTCTATGCCCCTGTTTGACAAATTACCATATTACTTATAAGTAACTTATTTTTTTTTAAAATTTCATATTTTTAAAATTTTTTTCAAATATAAATATTTATTATAAGAATTGAAAATCAAATCTTATTTTACTTATAAA
>PHNY01296901.1:4339-15814 GCA_003724115.2 Anethum foeniculum
CGAATGCTATCTGCTTGCTAATAAATTTTGAATCTCTACTAGCTTGGTAAGATAAATCATGTTACATGAATATTAATTTTTCTCTTGCTTTCTTTTTATTTCCATTTTTGTTTGTCTTTAACATTAAAGATCGATGATTGATTAACTTAATAAGAAATGAACAGCAACATACAGGACTCGTAAACACAGCGCTGCGGGGTGACTACAGTAATATGACTATATGAGTAATAATTGAATCACACCTTACACACGTAGAGAAAATTAAGTGTATCTGCTATATATATCAGAAAAGCAGTGATAATTGTAATACTAATATCATATTGATGTACTTAATTCAGCCAGGTGACTAAATAAACAATCCTTTATCCAAGAACTTAAATCATCACCTCACGGCTGGAAATCCAACTGAAAGAAACAGGCAACACAACTTTCTTTTCCTTCTTCCCCTGAATCATTTCTTCTATTCTCCTCATCCTGTGAGCCAATTTACAAACATATTCTTGAGCTTTTCTTCCCTCATCTGACAGTCCTGTAAGCCTCTCTATGTTCCATTTATTCACTAGAAACTCCAGTATGTCACAATAATCCCCGGCGGAGTAGACCCCTATTTGCATTGCGACTGCTGCATAATTTTTAAACAGAAGATTGTCAGAACCATCAAACATAAAGTGTCCTGGCATTTGTATCCTCTTCCTCATCATTTCTGCAAATGCAACGACAGTTGAGTTTGGATCAATTTCCATCAGCTTCTCGACTATTTTAGTGTAGGCGGTCGCATGACGCTTCTCATCTGAGGCTATGTTGCCGCACACTTTTGCAAGATTTTTGTCACCATATTGCAGAGCTAGTTTGGCTGTGTTTGCATGGGAAATGAAAGTCGCCCTTTCTTGGAAAGATGTATATATATATGTGGAGTAGGAATCATTTCCTGTCCTATTATCCTGTCAAGTTAAAAAGTCTAATGATCAGTTGTGAATTAAAGAATCTCAATAGTGGGGGAAAATTTTGTTATTGTTGTGTTCATTTAATACTACATAATAATGTTACCATTCCAGAACCAATCAAATACTGTATAGTCTTCTCAATCTGCTTCATGTCAACCCTGCCAGACAAGTAAAGGTACTTGTTGAGCAGATCACCGTGTCTATTCTCCTCGGAAGTCCATGCCCTAGTCCATGTTGCCCAAGCCGTGGGATCTGCACCTGTCTCATCCCTAATGTCACTTGGTTTATTTAACGCAGCCATGTATGATGGAAGTGCCTCTTCCGTTATCATATCTCCAACCAACACAACAAAATAATCATCGGGGATCTCCTTAGCTCGTTCTCTTAACTCCTTCACTTGTTCTTGAAATCCATCCGAAATCGGGTCCGGCAATAAATCATTTGGTTGCCATATTTCCTCCACGGATTTGAGATGAACAAGAATGTTTTCCCTAGCCCAGCCATCAAGGGACTTGAATATTTCTCGTTTCTCTGGAGTCATTTGAACACTTGGAACCTTCAGTTTATCCACCATCCTAGATGTAAGACAGTTATTATCAAATCACAATTCATAATATTTTCTGCATTTGTTAAAGCGTGCAACTTATGATATCTACTAACATACATTATTGAATCGCAATGCATATTATAGATGTGATGCGAAGGAGAACTTACATGGAAGTCGCTTGGGGTGTTGAAGCCATGAAAATCTTTGGTCCGACCTGGGCCGGTAACGGAGATCTTGCAAAAGTATGGTAACTGTGTAGATCGAGACTCAGAGCCATTTTATTTTTGTCTTAATATTTTTAACAAGTGTTTAGTACTGATGGTATATGGAAACTAGTTAGGACAGGGGTCTCTATATATGTACACATATTCACAACTATTTACCAACACACACACAGAATTACAGAAACACTACTTACAGGAAGATTTTCTTTTTTATAGAAGCTGGTTGCATGTCTTTGATGCGTATCTTGTACAAATTATGTTGCAGTTTATTATTTTGGAAGTAGGCAGGGGCCTAGTTTTGAACGAAAGCTACTTTTAGTTCAATTTATCTAAGGCTATGTTTGGAGTGCTGTTAAAAATTGCTGTGCGGTTAGAAAAAGTGCCGGTGAAATAAGTGTTGTTTTAAAAATCAGATAACTGTTTGGTAATATTTTTGATATGCTTATGTTTTGATGTAAAAGATTAAATAAATTAATACTTTTGACGAAGTTTGATGGTGAAATCAACATCTGCTTCCCACAAAAGCTGAAAAGCAGCTTTTTCCAAAAGCATGGGGGACTTGGTTTCTGTAAAAGCAGCTTTTAGGCCAAAAATACTTTTCAGGAAAACAGCTTTTAAATTTTACCAAACAGTATTTTAGCTGTTTTTCAGCAAAAAACTGCTGTGCTGTTTGCAATAGCAATGTCAAACACACCCTAACTAGCTTGCACGCGGTGCAATGTACTGGTTTCCGTTAATTTATATATTTATTTATTTATATATTGTATAATTTAATAAAAAATTAATGTAATTAAATATTAAATTAATAATTATATAATTATTATTTTAATTTTAATGTATATAATTTCAGAATAAGATTAAATTATATAATAATATATGATTCAAATTTCAACTATTAATTTTAATTGTACTTTTATAAAAAAATAAAAATATTTGTTGTTGGTGTGATTTGAACAGGAGAATTTTAAATAATATAAAAATGTTTGTCGTTCGAGAGATTTGAACCTGGAAGTTTTGGTAGTACATTATTTTAATATTTGAATAATGTGAGAGATTTGAACCTGGAAGTTTTGGTAGTACATTATTTTAATATTTGAATAATGCTCGTGGGATTTGAACTTCAAAACTTATATGTATTTTTATAAATAATAATATAAATATACTTATATGTACTTTTATAAATAATAATATAAATATTTAATGATTCTTATAGTATTTGAACCGTGAAGTTTGAGTAATGCATTAGTTTAATATTAAAATTTAACAACAGCCATCATCCGATTAAAATGATCATGATCAGACAGTCATGAAAGAGGATAAGGTTAATCAAAATATACCTATACCGATTATTACGGTCTAAGTAAATATTCTTATTAAGGGTTCTAACTTCTTGTTATTCTGACATACTTCACATGGCTTCAAATTCATGTTGTAAGCAAGCCAGCCGTAAATCATTTATTCTGGAAACCAAACTACTAGCAATAGAGGAAAGACTAAGCGAGTGATATATACTATAGTATACTATTATAAGCAAAATATGGTTTCGTTTGGTTGGTTGGTTAACACCTTCCTAAAAAGTTAATTAACACTTTCCACAAAATTTATTAATATTAAAAAATTAAAATATTAAATATGTATCCTAATTTTATACTCTTTAGAATTCTAAGAGTCCTAATCACCCCATAATTCTCAATATTTAATACATCACACCCAATAAACAAGGCTGGCTACTAGATTCAAAAAATAAAGTTACTGTTTTATATTTTTGGATTAATTTAAAAATAAATATATCCAAATTGTTAGATATAATATAAAAAAATATTCATATATTTAATATTTTAACTACCTAAGGTCTGCCAAAAATATAATACAAAAAATATTTACATCTCATTAATTTCAAAAATACATATTTATTATATTATTTTTTATAATTTTTTTAATAAAAAATTCAATATTATATAAAAATAAAATTACAAATATTAAAATTAGTTCGTGCATCGCACGGGTTATAGGCTAGTACATAACATTTATACAGTAACAAATATATAAGTTAGATAAACCAGACAAGACTTGGCGTGCTGCCTTCTTATACCTCCTTAAAAAACTTAACTTAGGGCCGGTTTGTCAGGCAACTTATAAGTCAAAATAATGTAGTGATAAGTGTTTGTCGATCTAACTTATAAGTCGTACTTACAACTTATAAGTTAATAAGTTGAATGGTAGTAACGACCTACTTTTTCTCAACTTATTTTGATTTTTCGTTTTTTTATTAAGTTTAGTTTTAATATATATATTTTAAAATGTTAATCTAATTTAAAATTTTTAAATTAAGATAATTATATTAAAATTTTATTTATTTATTTTATTTAAGTAAAAAAAATTATGACTTATAAGTAAAATTTTCCAAACACATCTATACTATTATATTAAAGACGAAATATTAAAAGTTTGGTTGGTAGTCTGGTCACTCAATCCACAACCGTTTAATATTTTAAATCAAATTAATGGGAACAGTTAGATATAATTCTAGAAATAATAGTTATTATTATTTTGGTACTGTTGTATTTACTTAATTACCCTTACTTAAATACTACTTAATTACCCTTACTTTATTATTTTTGTGATCACTTTATGTTAAACCTATATTAATCCTAATTAGTATACAAGCCAATTACCTTCTTTAACTAACACATGTTACCTTTTTTATTTTTCCCAACTAAACAACCTCATTTTTCAAAAATATCGCGCACAATTCTTTTTAATAAAATATTATATTTATTAATTTTAATCCTAATTAGTATATAAACCAATTACCCTTTTTCAACAAAACACGTTACCTTTTTTATTTTCCCAACTAAAACATCTATTTTTCCAAAAATATCACAAATAATTATATTAATAAAATAGAATAAAATACTATAACTACTAATAATGACCAATTAACTTTTTTGGCTAAAACATGTTGCCTTTTCGGTTTTAAATAACAAATTTGCTATTTTTTCAATATGACATGGGCAATTAGATTTAATAAGTATACAAACAAATAATCTTTTTCAACTAAAACACGTTACTTTTTTATTTTTTCCAACTATAACATCTTATTTTCTAAAAATATCATGTGCAATTTTATTTAATAAAATAAAATATTATAATTACTAATGAATCCTATTCTAATCTTAATTAGTGTATAAACCAATTACTTCTTTCAACTATAACACCTTACATTTTTTATTTTTTCCAACTAAAACATCTCTTTTTTCAAAAATATCACGGATAATTTTATTTAACAAAATAAAATAAAATATTATAATTACTAATAATTAACCAATTAACTTTTTCGGCTAAAGCATGTTAACTTTCCTGTTTTAATAACAAATTTGCTCATACTTAAATATTTGTGTGACCACTTTATTTTAAACCTTTATTAATCCTAATTAGTATACAAGCCAATTATCTTTTTTTAACTAAAACATGTTGTCTTTTTTATTTTTCCCATTTAAAACAACTCATTTTCTAAATATATCACAGACAGTTCGATTTAGTAAAATAAAATAAAATATTATAGTTACTGATTTTAATCAGAATTAGTATATAAACCAATTACCTTTTTCAACTAAAACACGTTACCTTTTTTATTTTCCCAACTAAAACATCTCCTTTTTTCAAAAGTATCACGGTAATTATATTTAATAAAATATTATAATTACTAATAATGACCAACTAGCTTTTTTGGCTAAAATATGTTACCTTTTCTGTTTTAAGTAACAAATTTGCTAATTTTCCAAAACGACTCGGGCAAATAGATTTATTAAGTATACAAACTAATAACTTTTTCAACTAAAACACGTTACTTTTTTTATTTTTTCGAACTAAAACATCTTATTTTCTAAAAATATCACGTTCAGTTCTATTTAATAAAATAAAATATTATAATTACTAATAACTCTTGATCCTAATTAGTACACAATTACATTTTTCAACTATAACACCTTACTTCTTTTTTTTCCAACTAAAATATCTATTTTTTCAAAAATATTACAAGCAATTCTATTCAACAAATAAAATATTATAATTACTAATAACTAGCCAATTAACTTTTTCGACTAAAATATGTTAACTTTTCTGTTTTAGTAACAAATTTTCTTCTTTTCCAAAATAACACGAGCAATTCAATCTAATTTCAGTTTAAATTAATTTAGAAAATAATGTAATATTAAAAAAAATCCGTGCATCGCACTGGTTATAAGCTAGTATAACTTATAAGTATTCATCAACTTATCACTTACAAGTCACATAGTTATTTTAAGTCATAAATTACTTACTTTAAGATTTCCCAAACGGAACTTATACAGCCTAAAAACATATTTAGTTGTTCTACCCTTTAGGCTTCATTTGGATGGGGGGTTGGGAAGGGCTGGGCTGGGGCGGGTTGGGCTGGGTTTCATAAACCCCTGTTGGGAAATTTTTTTAAAGAAGGGGTTGGGTTTGTGGGGTTAACCGGGCGGTGGGAGGGGTTGGTTTTCAATTAAAAAAAATAAACACTTCCAACACCCCAAATCGATTGGGGTGTTAGCTTCCCTCATTCATTTTCCCCAATTTCTTTCGCGCATTCTCTGTCTCTCTCCCTTTGCTTCCACTCGGCTCCGCTCCTCAACGTCAACATCTCGGGCATGAAAATCACAAATGTACTCTCTCTTTCCCCCTCTCTCCTCTTTTGAATTAGTCTCCCTCTTGCTTCTCCCTCCCTCGCTTTCTCTCTCTCCTCTTCTAAATTAGTCTCTATCCCCTCTCTCTCTCTCCCTCCCTCTCTCTTTTACGGAAGGTGTGAACTTTAATTATGTTTATTTTGTGGAAATTTTGCTCTTGTTGTATAAGATTGGAAAAAGGTGTGAACTTTAATCATGTTTTTTCTTGGAATTTGTTGTAGTTTTTTATTTGTTTGTTTGTAATCTTTGTTGTAGTTATGTTGTTTCACCTTCACAGTAGTTGTATCGATTCTGCTATACTCCATTTTTACCGCTTATTTCCCTTCCAGTGGTAGTACAGCAATTGTAGTATTGCTGAATAACTAGCAGGGGCTGAAATCTTGTATTGTTTTCAAGTAATTGGTTTTGATATTACTCATGGTTTGCGAATCTATCATCCTATTTCTAGGCCATGTTAAATAAGTAGGTCTGTTAAACTTGAATATACACATGCGACGAGATTATACATCCTCCTCTCAATCACTTGAGTGATGACCACATTGTCAATTGTTTTGGTACCCTAGGTTCCACTAAGACGATAGAGTACAAATCAAAGACAAGCTCAAGTATACGTGAAAAAATGGTTAATGATAATCCGAGAAATTATATCACAGAGACACCACAGAATCACTGCCTTCCACTCCTTCAACTTCGGCGGAAAGAAATAGGAAGAAAAAGTTGAAGAATAAAATGAAAAAGGGGAAAGCCAAAAGAGAAGAAGATGCTGATAAGGATTTATCAAGGACATGAGGTAGTTCACTTTTCATGTTTGCATCTATATATTCTGATCAGGGTGGTTATATTTTAAATAAGATCAATATTGACCATTCCCTCGATAAATTTAATGAAAACCATGATGAATTGTTGTTGCCTCTTCTTGTTTTTGATCCTGATGATCTACCTGTCGGTTTCTGTACCTTGGTACGCATGGGACGTTATTTTTACTTTGTTGGACAAAAAAGGTCAGATGTTTTTAAGATTCGGAAAAAGAGTCTTGCGAATCTGACACTGGATGAAAATAACCTAGGTTTAGATTATTTAAGGACAACTCAACCTATGAAGAGTCCTTAAAGGAAGCCCCTTGTTTTTGTTGCTTCATGACCTCTATGTTATTTTCCGGGGTTACTCCAAGGAATCTCATGAATTTGAAAAGTATTCTCCCACTGAAAAGTCATGGAAAGACTTGAATCCTAAACCTAAAGGCCACGGTCATCTCAAATTACACGTTGTTTTGGATGACATAGTCTATTTGCCACCACCGATGAAACTGTATTTTTTTAAAACTTAACTGAGGGATACTGGAGCATCGTGTCTACTTCCACAAAATACCCTCAAACTTACTATGATATACGCCCTGATTTCTATGCCCTGTTCTTATTGTTAGGAACATGATCATTGTGGCATTTAAGCTTTCCTCTGATTTTAATATCACCATTGCAGCATCTCCCCACTACCTCTGTGATGAATCTAAAAAGGATAGATTTATACGACCAACACTAGCGCCAGATCATGAGTTCTGGACTGAATTCGCTCGTCGATTTGAATACATTCCTAATGACAAACGCCATGGTTCACACCACATGATTACGTGGCCAACCGTGGATGGTCAGATTGTACTGTGTTTTGTCTATTATGGCAGCATATCTGATTTTGGCAAGACTGTCGCTCTATTGACATTTTATAAGATCCAAGGTGGTCATAGGAAAACTTCTGTGCATGTTAAGGAAGAAGTATTGGAGGGTGTTGATAACTTATGTTATTATTCAAGACAGGTAAAACATATTACTTGGTCTTTTTTTCTCTCCTTCATCATGTTAAATTGTAATTGTTCATTTGCATTATTTATTCTTAAAAAAAATCTTATGTGAGTAATTAAAATATGATATAGTGTAAGGTGTCCTTTGGATTTGTAAAACCTAGAAAATCAATAATTTAAGATTGTTATGCTGACTGGTCAGGCCTTTGTTCTAGTCGAAGTGTTCCATTTTCATGGACTGGTATCTGTGATTTGCTGGACATATTTGAAAATTATCAAGAGCACCCGTACTTGTTTATTGTTTTGCTTACTTTGTACTTTCTTTTCTCAATTACTTTGCCACAACTTGCTTGTGTTTTAGATTTTTCTACTCTGTTCTTGTCACTCCAGTACTCTATTGACTGAAGGACTTCACTTCATTGGAGAGATTAGTAGTTGTTTCTTGCATAAAGTGCATGATTTTTTTTATAAGAAGTTAAGCTAATTTGGAGCAATGTTGAATGTTTTCTTTCTGCTTTTTTAGCACTTTCAAGAAGAAGGCTCCTAATGCAATCAAGGAGATTAGGAAGTTTGCAGATAAGGGACCAAGGATATCAGAGTAGATATCAAGCTAAACAAGCAAGTTTGGGGTAGGATGAACTCTACTCATTTGTTACATTTGCAGATGTTGGAGGAGGATCCCTGAAGGGGTTAGGCACCCAGGTCATTGAAGAAGATGATGAATAGATTTCTGAAATTTTGTTTGTTATTCGCAATAGATGATAGTTTTGTTTTTTCAAAACTCAAGTTTAATGAGAATGTTAGTATGTTTGTTGGTATAATATCACAAGCTCTACAATATTATGTTTGTGGTAACACAAGTGTTTTTTTAGTGCTATTACTTTGCCACAGCTTTAAAGAGTCCAAAATAAGCTGAAAATAAATTTATATGGTATTTAAAGAATTAAACAAAAATGAATGTTGATGTTTAAGTTTGTAATGAAACTGGGAAAGAATAGATTATCTCAAGGGCATCAACATATATATGGTATATTTTTAAATATATTTTTAATAATTTTTTATTATAGTTTCTAAAATTTGTAATTGACCAAAAAAACCAATTTTAGTTTAAATTATAAATTATAAATTTTAGAGTTTTAAATTAGTTTTAATAAAAAAAATTTAAAAAAATTTGTATTCAACCCTTTCATGACAAACCTTCATCCAAATAAGGTGAGGGTTGAACCCCTTCTCTTTCAACCTTTGAATCCAAACAAGGTAGGGGTTAAATCGAACCTAACACAGCCTAGCCTATCCTAGCTCAGCCCAGCCCAACCCAACCCTTCCCAAACTAACCCCCAACCAAACAAGGCCACTTTCAAAAGTGATTATTTCAGATCTGGGAGTTATACAACTTGTGCATAGTGGTGATTAAGAAAGGTCCAAGTCTAACCCAATTTGAAACTCCAGCTCCGTGAAAAATTAGTAAACTTTTTTAATTCTATTTCTTTTGATTCTAGAAAATCTATCTAATTTTAAATTTAGGTCCTGCTAAATAGTAAATAACTAATCTACTCTAAAATGCTTTAGCCACCATTTAGAATCCTCATTTCACTGACCGCATATACACAAATCTCATGCCCACTTTTTTTTGACAGGAAAAGAAGTTTTCGTTCAAATAACTCCATGTCCTTAAGAACAAGAGATAGAACATCTACCGGACATTCTTCTAGCCAGACTACAGTGTCTTCAAAATGAATAGCTGCCTTAGCTAACTTATGAGCTACATTATTAGACTTCCTACTAGTAAACCTGAAGCAGTAAAACACAAATGATCTTACTATATCTAAAATATCATTAACAGTTAGTTGCGTAGGTATCCTCATTAGAGCTCTTGATTGTGGAGTAAATCTGTAAAGTTTAGACAATCAGTTTCCACTTTCAAAAGTGTGTTTCAAACCAAATAGAACAGCCTCAGCCTCAGCTTGGATGGCTGGTATTACCACGGATTGACTTTCCTGCACATATCAGAACATCTCCCACACCATTACGAATTACCATGCCTAGACCTATTATTCCCTCCACATTTATGGCAGCATCACTATTATTTATTTAGATATCTTTTTGGAGGTTTTGCTTAAAATTTTACATACTTAGGGTATATTTATTAGAATATTCAGAAGACTATGATCTTTTCTTTCCGGTGTCCACATTTTTTCCCACCTTCACCTATATGTCCTATGAGAGTAAATAAATCAGACTGTTAGGGTGTAAGAGCAAGTCCAATAGCTTCCTTAAACATGTTCCAAAATTCAAATATAACAAATTTGATATAAAATTGCACTCTAACAATGTCCTGATGCCTGCTTATATCACTAAAACATCTTCCTCAGAGTAAGTCCAACAGTGTCCTAGCATGCTCCTTAAAAATATTATACAAATTATAATTCTTAGTACTTTTGGATATTATATGTTATGTCCAATAACTAATATCTGCTACTTATATATATAATAATAATATTAAGTTTAAATTCCACTAACAAAAAAAAAGTCATGAAGAAGAGATGTAGATTATAAGAAAAATCTATTCTATATATAATACTGCAACATGCAGTTTCGGGGAAACATTTTATTCATGGTGAAATTTTTATGTTACCCTCAGCTAACATTTTTAGTTAAGTAAAAAATTGTAACAACAACCTCAACCATTTGAGGTAGAGACCCATTTTGTTGGATATTTAAAATCATTTTTAGTTAAGTAAAAAATTGTAACAACAACCTCAACCATTTGAGCTAGAGACCCATTTTGTTGGATATTTAAAATTATTATGTGTTATCATGGATATAATACTGCAAGATGCAGTTTTTAGGGAAACATGTTATTTGTGTGAAATTTCTATTTTACCATCAGCTAACATTTTTAGTTAAGTGAAAAATATTGTTGTCAATGTGAATTGAACTCATGAACTCTATATACATAATAAAAACCTCAATCATTTGAGTTAGAGACACATTTTGTTGGATAGTTAAAATCATTTAGTCTTATCATAGGTCACTCGGTCTATATTTAATTTAATATGTTTTTTATCATTCATATAAAATAAATTATTCGAGGTTCAGATAATTAACTCATTTTGATTTACTAATTTATACTCGTGGATGTATCTATGAAATCGAGTATGGAATTCTGTTTACTCACTTTAAATTGAGTATCCGTTTCCCTCCTTTTCCTGCTAGGATTGGAAATCCTGTATTTTACATATCCATACGATTTAGTCCT
>PHNY01296902.1:1108-11474 GCA_003724115.2 Anethum foeniculum
CAGAAATCGAAGGGAGGTAAAACAATGTAATATAGCATAATTAGCTTCCAGCTACAACATCTAATACAATAGTCTAAATATAAATAACAAATTTAAGAAAACATGTACAATAATATAATAATCTACGCATTGCAACTATTCCCCCAATTAAGAGCAACTTGAATCCAAATCACAGTGCCAGAGAGAGAGAGAGAGAGAGAGAGAGAGAGAGGAGAGGAGAGAGGGAGAGAGGGAGAGAGAGAGAGAGAGAGAGAGAGAGAGAGAGAGAGAGAGAGAGAGAGAGGGAGAGAGAGAGGAGAGAGAGAGAGAGAGAGAGAGAGAGAGTACCAGAAAAGACCAGTGGTCCAAGGGAGATTTAATACATACATCTCGTTGTGTTTTATTTGTAACAGATATAGCTGCTGCTGCTTTTGATTTCTTAGTGGGCGGCATTGAGAAGACGAAACTCAATTTCCAAATGAAATGAACATCACCTATTCCTCCATTTCCCCCCTTTTCTGTTTCTGTTTAAATTAAATCAATGGATTTTCAACATTTTTCTTTTTTCTACTTTCCTTCAAGGCCCAAGCCCATTCATTGTTTTAAGCCCAACTTGGTTGCTAACAAAATTTGGCCCCAATTATTCATTATTGACAAGTTTCCCCATTAATTTACTCATTTTTTCAAAAATTTATGAGTTTAAATTTGAAATTTAAAGAGTATTTAGTATTACAGATTTAGGGTTATATACTCTATTTTGATGAATTTTTTAAAAATTCTTTAATTTCTTCTAATTTTTGACCGATTGATCAAAGCATCTGCCAATTTTTGACTAAATTTTTTAAATCCGTACTATATTTATTCGAGACGGTGTACAGATTAATCGGCCAATTTTCAGAAGAACCACCAAAATTCATTTTTATACAATTTACAATATTTTTTGACTTTGTTCTAATAAATTCTCGTGATGAGTCAAAGTCGAACCCAGGAACTAGGAAACGGAGTCGTGCTATCTAATCGTGCTCATACTATTTACAATATTAAAAACGACAAGTATTAACCCATAGCCCATGCATGCTGATCAAGTGCTGGAAAGCCCATTCATGATATTAGCCCATTCTGATTATTAACAATATTTGGCACAAATGTTTAGTTTGGCCCATAGCCCAAACCACCAAGATAGATGCTGATAGATAAATTTATAGATAGATGGGGTAACGTTATGTAGATTTTTTAGATGTTGAAAATCTTTTCAAGTCTTGTGATTGGTCCAAGTTAGAATCTCGAAAATTATTACTCACCACAATTTTCATGCAAAATTATAGCCACAAGTAGCTTCTCCTCCACTGCCTACACATACACACCACCTTCTCAATCATTTTTCATATTGCTCTTCACATCTTCATTCAACACATTATATCTCAAGAGAGACTAAATAGTACATGGCAATGGCAGCAAGTTCCAGCACTGTTGTAAGAGCCACCCCTTTTTTGGGTCAAACCAAAGCTACCAATGCTAACCCTCTCAGAGATGTTGTCTCCATGGGCCCTGGAAAGTTCACCATGGTATACTTACCCAGTTACCCTTTTCTTTTCTTTTATAATTAATCGCACTCGCACACTTGACTTGTCGTTAACTAACTTCGAACTCTCGAATTTCCGTAAAATTTAATATACTTGTGTTTATAATATGAACAGGGAAATGAGTTGTGGTATGGACCAGACAGAGTGAAGTACTTGGGACCATTTTCAGCTCAGACTCCTTCATACTTGACTGGAGAGTTCCCAGGTGATTATGGCTGGGACACTGCTGGTTTATCTGCTGATCCTGAAGCCTTTGCCAAGAACAGAGCCCTCGAGGTAGTAATATATCCAAGTCTCTTCACTTTTGTACTAAAACCTTCAAAAAACTTGTCACAGGAAGTGAAAATTCTTGAAACTTATACAAAGTGATGCATTTTGTCATCAGGTAATTCACGGGCGATGGGCAATGCTTGGAGCATTCGGATGCATCACCCCTGAAGTCCTCGAAAAATGGGTGAAAGTAGACTTTAAGGAGCCAGTTTGGTTCAAGGCAGGATCTCAAATCTTCACTGAAGGTGGCCTAGACTACTTGGGTAACCCAAACCTCGTACATGCTCAGAGCATTCTTGCAGTGCTCGGATTTCAAGTTGTTCTAATGGGACTCGTAGAGAGTTTCCGCATCAATGGGCTTCCTGAGGTTGGAGAGGGCAACGATCTCTACCCCGGAGGACAATACTTCGACCCACTTGGTCTTGCTGATGATCCAGTCACATTTGCTGAACTTAAAGTTAAGGAAATCAAGAATGGAAGATTGGCTATGTTCTCTATGTTTGGCTTCTTTGTTCAAGCTATTGTTACTGGAAAAGGACCACTTGAGAACCTTTTAGATCACCTTGACAACCCTGTCGCCAACAATGCTTGGGTTTATGCCACTAAGTTTGTCCCCGGATCATAGAAATCTCTTTGTATTAAATCAGTGCTGTGTTTTTAATGGACTGAAGTAAAAAATATTTTGTAAATTGTTGCAGTCCATGTATTGGCAGTTTATCCTCTTTGTTGAAATTTATCAAAGCAATTTGTGTTGTTTTGTGCTATATCTTGGTTCTCATGCTTTTATTATTGATCTAAAACATGTTCATATGTATATATTGAACTCATACGACAACAAGAAATGAAGAGGAACTGGAGAGTTTAGGCTTATACATATATACTCCATAAACATTTAGAGGTTGTTTCATTCCTTTGTATAATCCAATTATAAGTAAGAGAGAAGGAGAGGCTAAATGTACATTTCTCTACCACATCTCAGCATCAACTACTTGTTCAACAATTTCTTACATGACAAAAACAAATATTTTCACACCCCTGGGGAAAAAATTCAGGAAAGAAGGAAGTAGAAGCATACCAGTTTGTTCCCCTTTCGCCATGATAGGCTGTTTTATTTTTCCTCAGCTTAGTAACAAACTTTTCTATGTATGCACACTTGATCAGCCATCCAACTATGCTCACACTACTATAAAATGCTGATGCATGTTGAAAGACAAGAACGGTCCTGTTTTCGGGGTAAAGCAGCTAAAGCTTCAGAATGCCGATTATAGTTCTTTCCGTAATAACAAATTCAGCTCTATTCTATCCATACACAACTATGCAATTGCTGCTTTTGTGCCCCTTCTATTTAAACTTGAGATTCCTCAGTAACCACCACCACTTGTGGTGGTGGTGGTGGTGATGTCTTTCAGCTTCTTGTTGTTTTTGCAATTTTACCCTCGTGTCTCGCAAACGAGCTTTGTAGTCTTTCTCCCAACAATCAAATTTGTGTTTCAGGGCCCGAAACTCTTCATCAGGATTTTTTGATTCTGAATTAACCTCAACAATAGCAAGCGCTTCATTATCAAAGTTCTGTGACTGGTTCTCAAATTCTTTGGTGAGATGACTAATCGCGTAACTGTTTGACCGGCTGGGTTTGGTGAGAGTGCTCCCACCGGGTTGACCAGAAGCATTGTCAAGACCCTTTTTAGCAGCAGCAAGGCTCATCTGTGTTTGTCAGAGTGATATCCGTAAGAAATGTCATAAATTAACTTACATGTAGAACACTTCCAAAGATCAATTTCGAAAAGTTACATGAACAATAGAACTTTTTAAGCAAGCAAAACAACATCACACACATAACAAAAGGTCGGTCAGTTTCTCTACTAGTAACAAAAGATCGGAAAGGCGGCCGACAACATGGTCCGCAGACCGATTGGAGGAAGTTATTCTTAATGACAATACATGAGGTAATTTTACTAATCACAGATCTGTCAGATTGTTAATATGAAACCAGAACTTGAAGGCCAACTTAAAGTTCCTGTGTCAATTGATCATTCTGTTTTCTTCAACAAATGACATTGACAAGGGGATCTAGAGCTCATTGCTTAGCAAACAGATTTTCCTAACATGTCAACATATCATGTAAGAAGCAGGAATTTTAACTAGGGAGGGCCAAATTATATAGGATTTTTTTTTCAAATCAACACAATCAGCTTGGCACCTTTAAGTTTCATTAATCCAAGAAAATTAAATGTATTAATATTAGTATAATATTTTTGTGTTTTTTAAACTATTACTCCTATATCCTATCCGAATTTCATAAGAAAAATAACAGAAAAATAAATTTTGCAATCTTTTTAGAAAATATTATACTTTATTATCAAAATAGATTACTACTAAAAACAATTAAAGAATTAAATCATATGTTAAATAGATTCCAAAATACTCAAACAGACCCGATGAAACCAAAAAAAAAAGTTTAGAATAACGTATATTAAAAAAATAAAACAACAACAACAACAAACATATCCTAATTTAAAGATATGAAATAATATAAATTAAAAATTCCGAAGAACTTTTCTATTCAAAATCTTTATGTGGATTCTGTAAATCGTTTGTGGATCACTTCTTTTACTGGGCTAAACATAGTGAACTTGAGATACAAATTTTATAAATAGGATAGTTAAATAATATATATCCTAACGAACAAAAATATAAAGAATTTAAAATAATTTAAAATTAGCGGGGTCATAAATAGACTCCGCTGAAATGCAAGTTCAAGTTCTTCATGAAAGCAAAAGTTTTGCCAAAATTTCTAAATGGGCCATGTTGGATCAAAACAGTATTTGTCATTGAAAACTAAGCATAAGAACAGATATCATTACTGATTACTGTTTAGGGTGATAGATGTGATATATGCATCTATGAATCGATCACGCAGGATATTGGAAACAATGATTAAGTTATTTGTATGATTCGGTCAGCTAATCGAGCAAAGCCCAAATACTCTGAATGTGAAGAATCGGTCAGATGAGTTCTGTTCAGGTCCATTCAGTTATAAACAAATGAGTACACTTATGTTAGAACACTTATGTTTGCACCAGCGATACAACAACTAGTTGACTGCTTCGTGCACTAGGTTTTGACTGTCACATTCACAATATTTTTTCAAATGGACTTGTTGGAATGTAAGCAATACAATTTTTTAATTTGAACATTATGAAAACATAACTACATTAGAGAATTCAAACTTACTTGCAAAGATGCTATCTTCGCTTCCCACATCTCCTCCATTTCTTTCACCTTAGCTTGGTATTCCAACAATCGAGTTTCATATAGTTCTAGTTCAAGCCTGAGTGCTGTTTTTTCCTCTTCCTGTTTTCTAACGGCAGCTTCTGCCTCTAAAACCCGCTTTTGAAGCACTTGAACAGGTGAAGGCCAATTTAGGTTACTCTGTTGAAGCATCAAATTAAGGAGGGTGTTTGTCAAATCTTCAGTGTACAGATGTAATTAAGAAGAAACTACACAAGAAATCTCACTTTTGTGTTTAAAACACTAAATGTCTTGATCTTTATACTTCCATTGGAAATTAGTAAAAAAATTCCGCTTTGTCATATTTAAAATTAAAGCAGGATTTATTTAATAAATTGTATAAGAAATCACACTTGCCGTTCTCTAATTCTACATTTGTTTTTAGCAACCATCAGCGTTTTACATGTAGTGTACTAAATGAAATTTGAAATATGTCATAAAGGAAAATTGAGATGAACAAACTTATCAACCACACATTAAGTATTCACTCTTGAAAAAAAATTTCAAGGATATTATTTCAAATAGATAAATATAATACGAATGGTAAATGACATTTGGATAAAAGAAATATTAAGCAATAAATAGTTGTGGAAGTTAATGACTTCATCTTTTACGTATGCACATACCACTTCAGAAAAGTTATTAATTCTTAATTTTACTTTAACTGCAAAATTACAATAACTTCATTAATTCGCATTTGAAAAAATTAGAGAAATTTGGCACAATATAAATACAAAATAGTGGTACATATAACTTTCTGAAACATGGAATTAGTTTTTTCTTTTTGTCAAAGGAAAAGGAAAATACAACCAAATGGCAATAAAAACACCCAGAAGATACAGAACAAAATCTATTATATGAAAGTACCTTTACTGTAGAATTCATCAGGTCCTGGATGCCCCTAGAGTCTGAACTATCATAATTTGATCTTGTCAAATTCTGCAAGCGATTGAAATGCTTTCGGACTAACAGCCCACGTATTACTGAAAAATAAAAAATAACCACAGGTTTATAGCAATAACAATCACTATAATATCATGTTAATAAAGCATAAAACAACTTGTAAGACAAATCTTACCAGATTGGAATAGAAGAGCAGCACTCAGTTTATCATTAAGTCTTTTTGCAACCTTCTGCCTCAAATTTATCAAAATACTGTACTTCCTTCTGACAATATCAGCACGAACAACTGCAGGAACATGTTAAACAAACATAAATTCAAGCACTTTATTTTTGTATAAAAATGGAGCAGTGGGATATGACATATTTCCATGTTAACTTTAGAATATAAATTACAATTCAACAAAATGTTATTCTTTTTTTCTAATACCAATACATAAATATATAGCAGATAACAGACGGCTTAATTAATTATGAAACAAGGATATCTTCATCCTAACAAAACCAAAAAGAAAAAGGAAATGTAATGCTTACATGATTGCAGTGTAATCGTCGTTTTCTTCAATTCCTTGAAGTCACGACGAGCCAGATGACAACGAAAGTATTTCTGCACCTTAAGTGTGCCTTGTAAAATCCGTTTTCTAGTATCCTCTAATGCCCCAATCTATTAGGCCAGATAGCACGTCACTGTAATAATTTATTAAGGTAGCGTGTAATTTCAAATATGAACAACATGATGCACTTTTGAGATGAATCTATGAGGACTAATTTGAGTTTATTTCAGTGAAAGCGGTTGAATATTTTGTAAAGTGGAATAAGTAAATTAGGAAATCATAAATTTCTGGAATCTTATCCTTTGGGTGTTTCATGTCTGGTACGTTCAGGTAAATACTTTTACATCTTCTCTCATCTCATAAATACCAGTTTCAAAATGATGTTACTCGAAAAATGGGTCGAAATTCAGAATTAATGTGAGCTCTTTTGTTTTAGTTGATGCAAGTATATTATTTGTATGCTTTCTAAGAACTATCGTCAGTCATGTAATATTTTATTTTCTGATTTCATAAATCACCTCTTTCTAGATGTTAATAACCTGTCATTGTTTTCGAACGCCAAAACAGAAGTTTCTTCAGGGTGTGGAGATTGTATTAATTAAGGTTTCTATTATATCCCTTCTAATTAGTAATATGTAAGGTTTGAACGTGAACTTAACATTAGCATCCAGTACAGATTACTTTTACTTCATAATTCATTTTAATTACTCATATTTGAATAGTTTACATTATACATATTTTAGCACATGAGTTATTTTGGGTGTACTCTCTGTGACTTGTTACTTTCTATTTATCAAGAAAAAGCTTTTCTCTAATTGGATGAGTTAAGATTTGGCTGACATTTGTTAGTGAGACCTTGTTCATTGTTCCTTGTTTACTTGACTCACTTGTTTTAAAATCTTCAGGTGATCCTACATTTCTTCCCACCACTCATTTGCCAGACTTGAATTTTCTATTCATTCTGGTTTCTGTCTGATTGCCTTCATACACTGTCTAATAGTGGCCAATTCACAGAAATTTTGGCAGATTCTAACCCACGTTCTCCTACAATGTTCAAAAAGTATTAATTCTGAGGTCCTGCTAGATCCCGGCTATTAACAGTGCACACATGCACTGTATTAACAGCTTGATACACGGACAGCAATCTCTCTCACCAAGGTAAACAGTGTGCCCATGCACGCACATCCAACCCACAGTTATGAACTGTGTCATATAAAAATCCACAGACATTTTAAATTGAAGTTATTTTACTTGTAGATTGTAATTAAATACTCCATTAAACGATCACTTAGTTTATAAGCTTAATATAATGTCTTTGTATTTGTGACTTCAGTTGACTCGTGCTTTCATATTCGAGAACTGATATTTAATTTATGAATTGAATCTCTATAATGTAGTTGCAAGCTCCGTAAAATCACTCTCAATATATCGTTGGCTTCACAAACCTAAATTGTGTAAAGCTCTCTGAGATAACTTAAAATCATTTGTTAATTTAGATAGTCACTGTAATTGGAAGCCTAGATAAAGATATTCAATATAAATAAATTGTGTTACATTTAATCTTAGTTAATTTTTGAATCTCACATTACAAGTAGTTTATTGTGACAACCATGAATTACTGCATTTAAATTGGTGCTTCACTTCTGTTTGTAAGTTCATGCAGATCCATAAGAAGTAGTCTTTTGAAGAGACTGAACTTGACACTTGCGAGAAAGATATTTTCTCACATGCTATCTCGGTAGAAAATAATGATGCAAAAAGGTCAATCTTATATAATGTCGTCTGCTACAGATGACAGCAAGACAGTATATTTTCTGAAATAACGAGCTTAATGTATCAATAGCCAACTTGGGTTAATACAGGAAGACTTTGTTTAGATATATATTTTTCAATGATGATTCCATATTTGACTACCTTGTTTTGGCAATATAAGTAACATTAAAGGCATCTAATCTAACATGTGTATAAAACTCACCTGCCCGATGCGGAAATATAATTTTGTATAACCAACTTGGTACATTTCAGGCTGGACTCCAAATTGCTGGAGAATGGAGGCTGATATACTTAGTGGATCCTGAGAGACACCAAACTCCGAAAGAAGGAATCCATACCTTAAGATTCTCAAGTGTTAAAAGCATTTATCGATTTAAAATTAAAAGTGAAATTAAGATTAACCACACAGGTCACTGGAATTGTTGTTCACCTTTCAGCAAATTCTTGATGTGTCAGTCGAGTAGGATACCCAGATCTTGATATTCTGACTACCTCCAGAACTCCACAGCAACGTAGTTGCTCTAAGACGAGATGCTTTTCATATAAGCCAGGAAGCTGTTTAGAATTTGGTTTAATACAGCGAATAAAGTGCGGTGTCGAGTTATCCAACTTCTGCATCAATTTGAACAATTGGCCCTACAAGCAAGAAGGATTGATAGGATAATCAGGCTGCAATTTCTGCAAGAAAAAAGGCTCTAATATGCTATTGTAACTGCTAAATGACAAATGTCTAACCTTCTACTATTCCTTTTCTGATTACTCATGAAGTTTACAATTATAGGATTCATTATTGAAAAAATGAAGCAAAAAAAATTAACTAGTAATAAATGAATCTAATGGAAGAATTTATGTGCAAGCAGACATCTTTGTGTAATATCCGAATTACTTCACATGATTTAAAGCAGAATATATATCAAGGTAGAGTTGGTCCTATGAAACACATCTCATGTTATTACTAGTATATATAGTAGAGCTACAGGTCCACTGGATATAGAACTGACAAAGACTTCTTACTTTGAACTTCGTTCCAACACTTTGTCTATGGGAATCAGAGGCACCTAAGCCATGACTTGGTTGTTTCGGAGTTTGATTTTGCATGGTGGAGGCAAACAATTGAGGCAGCTGGCTACTGCACGATAAAAGTAGCTCTATAGTATCAGGTTGCAACGGATCTCTGTTCTTTTCCAAGAAGCCAGTAGTGTTGTATAGAACCTTCAAAAATTTCAATTGCTACTCAAACACAAGATTGTAATAAGCTAATAAATCCTGTACCAATCTTAGGGACACAGGATATTGGAAACAAAATTCTAATGTCATATTATTCTTTGTTTGCTTTTCACCTCATGTAAATCATGTGTTCTCATGTCCAGTCTTATATCAAATCTGATCACATAAAGAATGGACTGTAGAAATTTACATTATTATTACCCCTTAAATTACCTATAGAGACTTCCATTATTATCGTGTACTACTTCAGTAAATTCGAATGCATTTAACAGCTGCAATAAAACATGGGAGATGTATATTACACTGGTTCTATTTACAGTATTTGGGAGATTTTGTAGGATCGTTTAAAGGCTGATATTAAGGGATATTGGAGGTTGATTGAGAGGCTATCAAGAACTTGTTCAGTAATTTGTAGCTGCAATAAGATATGATGTACTTTTGTAAGAAACTCATTGAGAATTCAAGATATTCTTTTATATTTTATGACTTGGGTCATGCCTAAGTTTGTTAAGAAAAATGTGTGCCTTGAAAGATATTATAGCAAAGGAAAAAAAAAACTCAAAAAGGATATGGAAGATAATACCATTTAGAGTTCTGTTCTATTTGATACCTTATAGTTGGAAAAGTAAAATAAACAGCCTTAGGCCTTATCCCTAAACGAGATGGTGCATGGTTCCTGATTTGATATAATTATATCAATATGAATATACCCCGTGTATCCCGCTCAAACATACCCAGTGTATCCGCTCTACAAGCGGGTCTGGACCTTACAAGGCTGTTTTTGCACAG
>PHNY01296912.1:0-12067 GCA_003724115.2 Anethum foeniculum
ATATATATAAAATTATTATATAAACAATTATATAAACAGTAAAGTTAAAAATCCTAGTGGGGTCCAGTGACCCCACCTGCCATACATTGGCTCCGCCCCTGCATGTATAGACTGGCTGGCGCTAGCTTCGACCAGCTACTTATATACATATACAATTATTATATATAATATTATAAATTAAATATAATTTCTAAGATCTAACTTATGAAATGAGGTTAATTTGAGATGAAAAAGTAAGAAAGTTCATTATTTAATTATGTAAAATAGTAATTATGTATATAAGGAAAAAAAACTCTTAATTTTTTTCAATTTTATACTTTTTTATTTTTTACCAATGAAATTGATCAATAACTCAATTTTGGACTGATTATTCAATTTTTTCGATTCTTGACCGATTTTTGTTTAAACTCGATTTTCGTTTTATCAATTTCTTTACCTACCGAATAGCGATTAATCCTGACCAATCACCCATTTTTGAACACTATACCATGTTTTCATTACACTTTGTTTTGTCTTGTTGAGTTTTTTTTTTTTTTATAAAACTCTTGTCAAGTTAACTACAAAACATTTCAAATAGGGCGTTGGCCCGTATAACATACTGAGAAAAATAAATGCTCAAAATAACATGATCGGTAAAAATGGTCTTAAGTCACTCCAAAATTGGGAATGAAATCATGCAAAATGTTAGGTCCATAAGTCAAATACAGAGGGGTGAATGTATTTCTGTCTATTTTTCAAAGATAATCGCAACGGAAAAATAAAACTTAAACAAACACAAACAAAATTCGGGGAATAATTCTTTATTAAAAAATTAAATCTCGAAGGGTGCTTACAACAAAGAATATAGAAATATTCAATTCAACATCTCACTCTAAAAAGATAAAGCCATTATCAAATGATAATCAATACAAGCTATAAAGGCTATATATAATGAGTGTATACAAGAATGTAAGTCTTTATGGTGTGTAGAAATTTTGACAGCACTTCTCCTTGTTATTCCTTAAGAAATCGAATGATTTGCTCGAGAGAATATTTTTGCAGCGTTTCTTTACTGTTCTTGAGAAGTACTAATCAAAATGATTGATTTGATCGATATATGTAGATGGTAGGTAGCTTGAATAAGGGAATATGATACGTGGTTGCATAATATCCAAGTATTTTGAATCACCCTTGTTGTCCACTTGGCTTCAAGGCGACAATCTTACTTTTGTAGGAGGCGACAACTAGTTTTCATTGTCTTGGAACATTTTAGTGTTTGACAAGAGGCGACAGGAGTTGTGATGATACTTTTCTAGCTTGGAGGCGGCACACCAAGCCTGTGGAACCTTGAAGGCGACCAAAGTCAAACTACAAGGCCACCATGGCTTTCCCATTACTTAGATTCTGTAGTTTTATTCCCAAGAGGCGACATCTTTGTAGAACTAAGATGTAGGCGGCGACATGAGACGCTACAGGAGGCGACTTGGATTTGTTAGGCTGCAAAGCGCGAGAACAGCATTGGCTGCAAAGCGCGACACCAATAGTTTGCATAAGGCGACATGAAAATCAGGTTTAGCCTTCCTTATAATCTCAAGGCGACAGGTAACAGCTTAGGACGCGATATAGTCATTCCAGGTGCTTGCAGTTAAGGCTTGAGCGTGACAGGAACTTCATAAGACGCGACAAGAAGCTTTGAAGACTTGTAGGCCGCGACATCAAACCTATGGCTTCTCCAAGGCGCGACATGGATACATTGTATTATTTCCAAGAGGCGACATACAACTCCAGGTGTTCTTTTACAGCCCTGGGTTCATCTGGTGTAAGAATACATACAGGCTGCATTGTGTATACATTTACGTTGTATGCATGAAGTTGCAATTATCCAGGGTTTTTAGTTTATAAAGTTTAAACATGTTAATTAAATAAACTTATTACTAATTTATTAAATAAACTAATTTAGAATTATATAATAAACTTATTTAAAGTTTATAATATAATTCAATTTAAGTTTCTAAAATAATTTATTAAAAGTTTATAAAATTAAATTATTTTGAGCTTTATAAAATAAACTTATACTTATTTATAAAATAAACTTGTTTAAAGTTTATTAAATAAATAAAGTAAGGTTTATAAATAAACAGTACTTTATAAACAAACAAAAACCCTAAAAGACACCTTGTGCATGACACATGTCATGGCCAAATTGCAGTTAGGTACTTCAGTTGTTTCTCCCTTTTCCACTTAAGCCACTCAACTTTCCAGAGCTGCATTTTCAGGACTATCTTTATAAAATTATTTCACTTCAGCCCTTCCTTACACACAGCTCCTCACTTAACAATTTTTCTGAACAATAATACTTAGTTTCCCTTCACGGATCACTGACGTCTAGTGCAATTGGTCTGTTTCACAGTCGACTAGTTCCGCTCTCAGGCCTTCATATTATTAGCAATCAATTCCTTGTTAAGTCTTCTACCATATCCGATCAACTTCACTAAAATCCTTTAAATCTTCACACTAACTCTGAGAACTGATTCAAATGTCTTCAACCTTATTTCTCCGTTGCTTGAACATATTAAGGAACTTCATACGGACTTCTGTTGACAGCTTCTTCACAGAACTATATGTATCTACCAAATCTTCAATCTGTACTGATTTCAATGGAACATAGTATTATTTCCAAGTCCTTGTTCTATGTTGAGTTATCCAAACCAGCATTATTGAGATAATAAATGCTGCTTCAATCCTACTCAACACAAACATAAGATGCTAAAGCGTCTAATACTTTGCTTTTGTTTATTTTTTTCCTTTTAACCCCGCCAAAACGTTAGATTAACTAATGTGTTTGATTTTTATTTTTTTTTTACTTCAAAACGCAAGATAAACTTGTGTTTTAGCCTAAAGTTACTTTAAGTAGTGGTTTTAACAATTTTTCTTCTTTTTTAATATTTCTAAAATCCAAATGAGAAATTGTTGAACATAAAATAATTAAAATTGTTTCAAATTTTATTTTTTTAATTTATACTATGCTATTGTATAATAGATAAAACATTGAAAGTTTTGGTTTGGTTTTCAGGCATTTAATTTATTAATAAAATAAGTATTACCAATAATCAACCGATTACGTTTTTCAACTAAAATACCAATTGCCTTTTTTGAAAACACGTTACCTTTTCTATTTTTCCAACTAAAAAAGCTCTCATTTCAAAAATATCACATTCAAGTGTATTTATAAAAATAAAATAATAATATTATAATCAATATACTTATACAAAGGAGAAGAATGAGACGTTTACGTGGCGCCTCTCAAATTGCCTCATTCTAATTTTTTAATTTTCTCAATTTTTTGAATTAATAAATAGAGAAAATTTTAATTACCTTATATTCTCCTAAACTTTCCTCTTAACTCAAATTATATTTTTATTATATTATTCTAAAATTTTTCCATTATATCAATCAACTTTCCTCTTAACTCAAGTTATTAAATTACCATCTTATTATTCTCCTAAAATTTCTCTACTATATCTGTAAACTTTCCACTTAACTCAAATTATCATCTTATTATTCTTCTAAAATTTCTCTACCATATTATTACCTTTTCAACTTTATTTTCAAGTCAAAAGTTAATTACCTCATTTTCTGTTAAACTTTATCCTGAACTCAAATTACTTGTTATAATTTTTCTAAAATTTCTCTATTAGATTATTCGCTAAAACTTTCTTTTCAAGTCAAAGTTCCTATCTTAATACTCTCATATATTTTAAGTCCTAAAATATAGTTTAAAAAGGAAATAAATAATCTTATATATACATAAGTGTAAATCGTTTGACTTGAAAAAAACATAGCAAATGGTAAGCTAGATTATTTCATTAGCACTTATATTTCAAACTTTATTTTGTATGTTATGATAGTTTTGTCACTATTTGTTTTGTCAAGCCTTTAAATGTATGTTATTATTTGATTGATATGATTATAATATTTTTAAAAAATTATTAAATATTGATATTATTATTATTATTAAATATGATAGTACAACATCTTTTTGACTATATTTGATATAAAATAATAAAGGTTAATTACTTAAAATAATAAAGGTTAATTATTGGAATTTAAATACCATATAATGTGTTTTACAATTAAATAGTCTGAATAATAAAACAAACCTCTAAAATTAACCGATCCATAACATCCTTAACTCTACAGACAAAAGGCTACATTCAATTACAAAATCAATCAAACATTTCAAAATCATAAAATCAATCAAACAATAACACATAGTTAAAGGACAACCAAGAATCAAATATATAGTTAAAGGACAACCAAGAATCAAATCAAGACGTAATTCCAGGTGATGTGTTTGGAGCTGTGTCCGACGTAGGTGTTGGGAGATTTGATGGGCAAGTCTCTATGCCTGATTGGGCTTTCAAACACCTAAAAGATAGAATTATATGATTTGTCGTCTACTAATCTCAGAGATAGAATCCGATTCTAACTTATCTTATTAGCTATAATTTAGGTAATTGTAGTTTATCTAAGAGATAGAATATGATTCTGACTTATCATATCCGCTATAATTTTATAAAAGATATGGATTTGCTTCCTTGTATAATTTTATGACTTGGCTTCTACTAATATAAGAGATAGAATCCGATTTTGACTTATCTTATTCGCTATAATTTCGTAAAAGATAGAGATTTGCTTCCTTGTAGAATTATATGACTTGACGTCTACTAATCTAATAGATAGAATCTGATTCTGACTTATCTTATTAGCTATAATTTAGGTAATTGTAGTTTTTAATATTTTTTAATTCAAAAAATTGAGAAAATTCAAAAAATAGAACGAGACGATTTAAGACGAGCCACATAAACGACCCGGTCTTCTCCTTTATAAGTATGTTGATTGATTTCCTTTTTGTCCAAAAATAATATAAACAGTTCTATTTAGTAAAATAAGCTAATAATATTATAATTATCAATAATCAATCAATTACCCTTTTAAATTATAATTATCAATAATCAACCGATCACCCTTTTAAACTAAAATTAACTATCAATTAAAATTAAGGATACAAGGACATGTTACTTTTTCTCTTTTCCAGCTAAAACATCTATTTTTTCAAAAATACTATGGGTAAGTCTATTCAATAAAATAAAATAATACTATAATTGTTATTAATTAACCAATTAACTTTTTCACCTAAAACACATTAAGTTTTCTATTTTTTTCAAATAATATTATAATTATTAGTAACCAATCAATTAACCTTTTCAACTAAAACGCATTATCAATTTAATCCAAACTAATGATACAAGATATTAAAAATTTAAATTTAAAATTATAAAATATAAAAGAACAACCATGCATCGCACATGTTTTAAGTTAGTATTATATAAAAATTGAAACGTTGAAAGTTCTATTATATAATTTCAAAATATTGAAAGTTTTGGTTTGGTTTTCGGGCTTTTAATTCAATAATAAGATAATTATTACCAATAATTAAACAATTGTCTTCTTCAACTAAAATACCAATTGTCTTTTTCAACTATAACACGTTATATTTTTTATTTTTCCCAAATAAAACAACTCTTTTTTCCAAAAATATTACGTGAAGTCTATTTAATAAAATAGAAAAATAATACCGTAATTACTAATAACCAACCAAGTGCTTTTTAAGCTAAAAAACATACCTTTTTGTAACTTTTTAAACTAAATTTTCTTATTTTCCAAAAATAATATAAACAGTTCTATTTAGTATAACAAGATAATAGTATTATAATTATAATTATCAATAACCAACCAATTACCATTTTCAACTAAAACTCATTACCAATTCAAATCAATGATATAATACTAAAAATTTCAAATTAGATTAAATTATAAAAATCATATAATAGTAAAGAAATCCGTGCATAACACGAGTTTTAAGCTATCTATCTATACTATTATATAATATTATAAAAATCTATAATATTTATAATATCTATCTATAATATACAATATATTTCATATATTTTTAAAAATTATATTATACATTTAGAAATAATTAAGGTATATTTGACTGGTTTATCTATTTGTTCGGTAAATAACAATAGCTAGTGTTTTAGATTAAAGAACCGTTTGCTGTAATATTAAAAAATGAGAACCATTGAATATAATATTAAGGAATGTTATTTTTTTCGGTATCTAAACTACTCTTTCTCATATTTCGAGATATTATTTTCTTCGGTATCTAAACTACTTACATATCGAGCCACAAAATATAAATTAATATTTAATATATAAATAAAAAAAGTCCGGATAAAATCCCGGTTCGACCATCCGGTCCGTCTCGTAAATTTAAAACGGGCCTCATATTTTAGAGGAAGTCTTACCCGATCCGTTTTTTAAAATCTGGATAAAATTGGGTCTGATGGGTTTTTTGTACATTTCTGTTTTGAAGTATACTAGGTTTTCCATGCACGCACTTTGTTTTGTCTTATGGAGATTTTTTTTTTCTTTTATTTTTTTTAAAAGAGTCTTGTTGAGTTAATAAATACAGGTTCAAAACACTCCAAAAGTTTAGGTACATTCAAAGAATATAAAACCTCTTATCACGAGAATTAAAATCAAACTATACGCATGTTAATTAAAATCAAACTATACGCATGTTAAGAGTATGAAAGAAGAAATTATTATATGTTTTGATTTCCCATAGCTCTAGAAAATCAAACTATACACATGTTAACATGTTAAGTGTGTGAAAGAATAAATTATATATATTTTGATTTTCCAGAGCTCTAAATTTATACCTACCAATAATATGCATCTAATTTTGAGTTTATCTAAAGTTCTTTTAAGGCATTGGAGTATATCTAAAAATATAAATTTTTACATAAAAGTACTTTGTGGTATAGTAAAGTAGTTACTGTACTATTATTGTGTAGTAATGTGTGGGATGTAAAGTTAAAATTTGAATGAATTAATATATTTAGTAGAAGTTTTGTCTCTAAATTTAAACAATCTATATAAAAATATGGGCCAGAGCTTAATTTAGAATAAATATAAAATAAAATGATAAAAATCAAGATTGAGGAAAAAATTATTTGGGTTTTCTAAAATTACAAAATTTTTAAAGGTTATTTTAAAAAAAATATTTTTTATAACAAAATTTTCAAATAATGTCATTTCGGCTTATTTTGGATTCGGAACGAAGATTTAAACCGAGTTTTAAAAAAGGATCACCTGCCGGATCATCGCAAAAATAATGACATTTATTTTCTAGGACAAAACCTACAATTTCATCATTGTTGGGTTGAACCCAATATAGTGGTATGAACATGAGGTGACCCAAGACAAATATGTGATAGATAATATAAATTATTATTATTATATAACTGGATTGAGTAATAATTATATGGGTAGACAATTATTATTATAATTGGATTGGGTAATAATTGCATGGGTAGATAATTATTATTGTAATTGGATTAGGTATGTCTTGATGGCTAAGTTTTGGATGACTATATATACATAGTAATACTGTGTTTGATAGGTAAGAAGTGCTTAAGATGTAGACTTAAGTATAGCTCGAGAGCGGATGCTTAGGTATTGTTAGGCTTAGGCATCCTTGATCGGGTTGGAACACCATTGATGTATTATTGATAATTATTTTGATTAATAATACAAGTTGGAAAGTGGATTTTCCGTATCATATATTTTGTGTGTGCGTGCTCCGTATTGATTAATTGAATCTCGTATGTGTGTGTGTTTCCTCCTAACAAGTAGTATCAAGAGCCGAGGTTCAAGGTTCGTGATAAATTGAGTTGGAGGAAAGTTTGAGGTTCAATTGGTATGGTGGAGAACGATGATGGATTTGCTGACAAGGTTAGGTGCGGTTTGACGGTTGACTTGCACCGTGGATCAATTTGTTCGGACTCGAGATGGAAGATGGAAGAGATCATTGCAATTGCTTCAATGGCTTGATCAACCAGGTAAAGTTTTTGGATGATGCTGTTGTTCTTCTTCAAGAGGCCAAAGGATTGTGAAAGCAAGGATCAGGTGACTAAATGGATGGATAGGCACTCGTGGTGGTTGATGCACGTAATTTTATAGATGGATATGTCATTATGATAACGATGGTAGTTTAGAGGTCACTACACGGGTTTTAATGATTCTCAAAAGTTGGAAGAACGAGATGAAGGGATTTTTGTTCGAGGGTAGGCATTGGCGAACATATGTCGATGGCTTGATGGTTACTCTTCAGTCTGATATGGAGTATTGGGTTGAAGGGGATGATTCATGGATTTCAACCCAATATGGTGGTATGGGCTTGGGGTGACCCAAGACAAATATGAGTTGGATAATAATTGTATGAATGGACAGTTATTATTATATAACTGGATTGGGTAATAATTGTATGGATATACAATTATTATTATAATTGGATTGTGTAATAATTGTATGGGTGGACAATAATTATTGTAATTGGACTATGTATGTCTTGATAGCTAAATTTTGGATGGCTATATATACATAGTCATATTGTGTTTGATATGTAAGGAGTGCTTAAGATTAATTATCGCTTGAGAGCGGATGCTTAGGTATTGTTAGGCTTAGGCATCCTTGATCAGGTTGGAACACCATTGAGGTGTTATTGTTCGATGTAGTATTGATAATTATTTTGATTAATAATACAAGTTGGGACGTGGATTTTCAGTGTCATTTATTTTGTGTGTGAGTGCTCCAATTGGTTAATTGAATCTCGTACGTGTGTGTGTTTCCTCCTAACAAGTGGTATCAAGGGTCAAGGTTCGTGATAGATTGGGTTGGAGGAAAGTTCGAGTTTCAATCGGTATGGTGGGGTACGATGATGGATTTTCTGACAAATTTACGTGCAGTTTGACGGTTGACTTACAATGTGGATCAATTGCTTTAATGGCTTGATCAACCAGGTGAAGATTTTGGATGATGTTGTTGTTCTTTTCTAAGCGGCTGAAAGATTGTGAAAGCAAGGATCGAGTGACTCAACAGATGGATGGGCACTCGTGGTGGTTGATGCACGTAATCTTGTAGATGGATATGCCTTATGATAAAGATGGTAGTTTAGAGGTCACTACACGGGTTTTAGTGATTTTCAAAAGTTGGATGAACTAGATGAAGGGATTCTTGTTCGAGGGGAGACATCAGCGAATGGACGTCGATGGCTTGATGGTTACCATTCAATTTGATATGGAGTATTGGGTTGAATGAGAGAATTGTTGGATTTCAACACAATATGGTGGTATGGGCTTGGGGTGATCCAAGACAAATATGAGTCGGGTAATAATTGTATGAATTGACAATTATTATTATATAACTGGATTGTGTAGTAATTGTATGGGTAGACAATTATTTTTGTAATTAGATCAGGTAGTCATGATGGCTAAGTTTTGGATGACTATATATACAAAGTCATATTGTGTGATATGTAAGGAGTGCTTAAGATTTAGGCTTAAGTATTGCTCGAGACCAGATGCTTAGGTATTGTTAGGCTTAGGGATCCTTGATTAGGTTGGAACACAATTGAAGTGTTATTCTTTGATGTATTATTGACAATTGTTTTGATTAATAATACAAGTTGGGACGGAAATTTCCCGTGTTATATATTTTGTGTGTGCGTGTTCCGTATTAGTTAATTGAATATGGTACGTGTGTTTCCTCTTAACAATTATAACTCTCTTTCTCGCATTCAATTAATGATGAGTACATTTTGTATAATCATGTTGTGTTTGTGATCTCCAACCATTTTGCGGTTGTATTTGTGTATAGCAACCATTTTGCGGTTGTATTTGTGTATAGTTGATTGTCCATATTATCAAACCACTTTCTATTTATAAGAAAAACCTTGTTGGGCCGCGAGCGAGCCATAACTCCACAATAGTATGATATTGTCCACTTTGGGCCGAGCCCACACGGATTTATTTTTAGGTCATCACTAAAGGCCTCAGACTAATGAAGTTATTTGGCTACTCTATATACCTGATAATTTTCTATTACCTATTCAATGTGGTACTTGGGTTGACACCACCCAACAATCCTCCCCTTAAACCAAGAACCACAAATTATGTAGTCTTACACCCACGATAAATCCGTCTACATTGCAAAGCCCGCAAGGAACCCGACAGATCTCTAATTACGTTCACACCGAGGGGAACCACCTACATCGAACAACCGCAGCCCATCCCATTACCCCACAAGGTCCAGACGAACCTTTGGCTCTGATACCATTTGTTGGGCCGCGAGCGAGCCATAACTCCACAATAGTATGATATTTTCCGCTCTGGACCGAGTTTGCACGGATTTGTTTTTGGGCGTACCCCAAAAGCCCGCATTAACCCAAGTACCACATCGAATAGACAATAGAAAATTATCTGGTGCATAGAGTAGCCAATTAACTCCACTAGTCTGAGGCCTTTTGGGATGACCCAAAAATAAATCCTTGCGGGCTCGGCCCAAAGCGGGCAATATCATACTATTGTGGAGTTATGGCTCGCCCGCGGCCCAACAAGTGGTACCAGAGCCAAAGGTTTGGCTGGACCTTGTGGGGTAATGAGCTGGGCTGCGGTTGTTCAATATAGGTACTTCCCTTCGGTGTGAACGTGATTGGAGATCTGTCGGGTTCCTTGCGGTTTTGCAAGATGTAGACGGATTTATCGCAGGTGTAAGACCACGGAATTTGTGGTTCTTGGTTTGAGGGGAGGATTGTTGGGTGGTGTCAACCCAAGTACCACATCGCATAGATAATAGAAAATTATCTGGTATATAGAGTAACCAATCAACTCCATTAGTATGAGGTCTTTTCGGAGTGAACCAAAAATAAATCGGTTCGGGCTCGGCCCAGAACGGACAATATCATACAATTGTGGAGTCATGGCTCGCTCGCGGGCCAACAAACCTGAAAGAGAACTGACCATTTTTTTTAGAGCCTATCAGAATATTTCAGTATACACCAGAGCACATAGCTAGCTACTTCATGCTTCAACATGTACAGTGAATCGTTAAATTGAATTTGAAACCCACAACAAATTAAGGGATGAATTTTTGATCGCTTCTCATGCGACGGTGACAGTTATAACACAATCATTTCCGTCAAAGATACGTACATGTAATGTGTTTTTACATATTTTATGGCAGATTGCCAGATATTGGCTCCAAGCTATAACTACATCAACCGGAAAATGGTCATGAGTTTAAGTAATTAAACTTAATAAAACAAAATTGGCTATTTGTCGTGCTCACGATGTTTAAAGTTTATTTTTGTACCAATAAACACCTTTAGTCTTGTTGTCACCTTCATCCTCTTCCTCAACATAAAGGCACTCCTTAGCTTCTCTCCACATTGCCTTGTAAAATGGAGTTCCGTCATAATGATAATATTCCCCTAGCACTGGCTTAATGGCTTCTGTGGCTTCCTTAGCATGATAATGAGGGATGGATGAGATCAAATGGTGTAGCACATGAGTATCTGCTATGTGATGGAAGACTTTGTTCAGAATTCCATAATCCCTGTCAATCGTTGCTAGGGCTCCTCTCAACCAATCCCATTCGGATGAATCGTAGTGAGGCAATGAAAGATGAGTGTGATGCAGTAGTGTAATCATCACAAGGAAACCATTAACTACGTGTAATGGAGCTCCATACACTAGGAATACCCATGCAAATCCTTTCACTGCTGCAATCCGATATAGACCGTAACAGGCTGCAACAAATCCAATGTCGGATAACATGATTTGAGCTCGTTCACGTTCAGAGTAGATAGGACTGTATGGATCAAAGTGGGATGCAAAACGATCATAAGACCGTCCGGCTATGTTTACAATCAAGTACAAAGGCCATCCTAAGGTTAAAGTAAATGCAATGATAAAGACTCGGCCTACTGGATTGTTGAAGTGATGGTAGTATGATCTGATGGTGTTCTTGAACCTAGGAACATGATTTTCATCACGATCTAGTGAATTGGTGTTGGCATGGTGGCGACGATGACTAATTTTCCAAGAGAAATAAGGGACTAGTAGAAGGGAGTGTAGAATAAAGCCTAAAGTATCGTTTAACAAGTGATAGTCGCTAAAAC
>PHNY01296918.1:1145-14947 GCA_003724115.2 Anethum foeniculum
GGAATTAAAGAATATTTCGTGAGTTTCGTGTGGGTTGTTCAATTGTCAAAATCTAGTTTCTAGAACTCAAAGATAGAGTCAAAATAAATTAAACGACACATGATTCTTTTATATAATTCGTATTCTTACGATTTTACATGAAATATCACAATCATCTGAATTTATAAATATATTATTATAATTATCAAAAAAATACACGAATAAAGGAACTGTACAACCGTGCATTGCACGGGCAATAAGCTAGTACTATAAATATGCTTAAGCTAAAATATTTAATATGTGTTTTAGTTAAAACATGTAGTTAAATATTTAGGCCCATTAAAATAAATCTTTAGTAATTGTCTTTAAATTAAGTTTTTGAAATAAACTTTTTAAAAATGTAGGTCTTAGAAATTAGATATGTGTTTATATTAGAATAATTTTAAAATATAGACTCTAAATATTGTTTAGATTAAAATAATAATACATATTTTAGTTATAATATATTTGTTAGATAATTGAGTTCCTGTAAGATAAGTTCTTTAATACAAAGTATTATGGTTATTTTATGTTTATGGTCTAAGTACCAAAATTTTATTAAGACCAAGACGTAAATGTTAATGAGAATAAATTTTTAATTAATTTCTTCCATTTACAATAGATTGTATAATAAAGTGTAGGTAGGTTTTTTTATTCAAATTATATAATATTAATATATATATATATATATATATATATATATATATATATTACATAACATGGTTTTTGTGACAGCAAAAACAGTTCTAACTTAACAATTACGAAATTATATAGTGGTCCAAGCAATTGATGTACCAGTCACTTATTTGACATACATAAAAAAAAAATGCAAATATTTTTAGTTTGTATTCATTCATGTTACATGAGTGTACACTGATATGTGTATTCTCTCTTTTTATTAATTTATTGTACTTTGTTAGTTTAATTGGGATGTTTATACGTATATATATTTCATTCCACTATCATGTGAAGAAAGAGAAAAGATAAATATGAGAGGTTATGTTTGGAATAAAATTTTTAAGACAAATATAATATTATGAATTTATATATATAAACTAAAATATAAGAAATTTGTAAATATATTTGATGATTATAAAAAATTATTAATTTATGAGGAGACCAAACATATTATATAAGCAAATTTTATACATAAAATTCAAAGAATAAGTTTTTAGGGAGGTTCTGGGACCATGGTCACGCCATGCCCCCCTTGAATCCGTCCTTAATCCTTTCACCTATTTTTCCCGGATTAAAATGTGTTTTTTATATGTAGAAAAAATAACATTGTTCAAGATATTCATATTTGTAAAGGAATAATTGTGAAGAAAAAGAAGGAAAATATGAGTAGTGAGCAGAGAAATGCATGTGTCGCGACAATATTTACAATAATAATAGGTAGGGGGAATCACTTGAGGCTACAATAGATGCTTGGTGAGATGGAAACAGAGGCACTTGTGAACAATGATTTACACAGTTAATATAACAGGGTGCGCTCTACTATAGTTCCATCTGGTTTTTGATACTCTACAGTTGGTAACTCCAGTTTTAAGGAATGATCCGGATCCTAGTAAACTATTGTTGCAATTAGCAATTTTATAGCTGACAGTTCTATAGGTGGTTGTCAAAATGGTTTCTGAGTAATATAAAATTATGATAAATTAGTCACTTTTTAATTTTTATACAACTGATTTACTCTAAAAGAAGAGTTGAATCAAACAGAAGTGTGATGACCATAGGTTATAGGTAAATATCATCACCGATCAGCTTTATGTTTAGATGTGTAGTTTATATGATTGTATCTTTGTATATACGTCAAACTCAGACAAACTTTCTGCTAGTGTTCTACTATTGAGGGCTAAAGTAAATTAAGTTTGAGCATTATAGTTTCAGAAACCAGAGACTAATGCCTGTAACCAAAAAAACTTTACTCTTTATTTACACTTCATGTTACTTTTGTGAGCTAACCTACATTGTCACAGGTCATTTACAAGCTGACAAGGCTGCAATATTCGGTAAATAACTAAATTCACATATACATTGTTGAATTGTACTGCAGCAACATCAAGAGAAGTCCGCGACTGTGATTAGAACACAGGTTTACAGGGAGGAAAATATAGGGATGCCTGTGAGAGTAATACCACAATCAACAAAAAAAATTAAATTCCAGTGACATCCTGTGATGAGTCGTAAATCAAGTATAGAACAACCGCGTCAATGCTGGATCGGTTGTACCAGACGTTTGTAATGGTGTGATTTTCTTGTTCACGTCTTTTAGCCATTTCTTCTTGAATAGTCCCTCTGTTATCTCAGATGGGAATATGGCTGGGGCTATTGCATTCACTCTGATCCTATGCTTCCCAAATCCCAAGCTTTAAGGCCTTCACCTGTAATTTTCTATGGAACAGAAGTATTCAAAAAGGACTAAATAATACATTAAAAAACGATCAGAGTAAGCGCACCACTGTTGAGTTGAGATTATTTCAAAGAAACAAGTGCATTCTTCCCACAAATAACAATTTGACAACATAGTTCTATAGTTTCTGCACGTCTTCAGCTGCGGAAGCAGAGGGAATATGGAGGCACTCCAGAATTTTTTGAATAGGAGTACTAAATATCGTAAATTTGACAAGAATTTAAGTGACTGCATAATTTTGTGGACATCGATCGAGGGGAAGGTGCTTATTAGTCACCAATCATAATTTTGCTATATTTTTTTGTCATTATTTGCAATGCTCGCACCGTTCTCAGCGTGTGTTCCCTCAATAGTCTGCTTCTGCCAATGTACATCCTCGCATACTCATATATGTACTCATGATTTACCTCTACTTCCAACATTGTGGATCAAAACATCAATATGTCCATACACTGCTCATGCTTTTTGCACAACAGCTTCTATGATTTTCCAGTTAGCAGTGACATCAAGCTCAATGGCAACGGCTCGAGTAGTGAAGATTTCATTAACTTCGTTGCAAACTCAAGAGGATCCACACATCGAGCGGCCGTCCGAATCCAACAACTGGCCTTGTCTAAGTTAGTGCTGAACTTGCGGCCCGGCCCAGCAGAAGCACCTGTGACTAGCACCACTTTGTCCTCCAAATTGCACCATGGTTCCATTTGGCTGGTTACTCTTTTCACCATCAGTACGACCTTAATTCTAAATATTTGTGAGCGCGACAATCCCTTGGACCAATTCTAAAATTATGATACATATACAACTATGGAGTCTACAGTTTTTATGGTACTCCATTTAAAAGGTGGAGAGGACTGGGGGTCATCATGTGTGATTTGTCCTCTCTTTAGTGCAGCGCGAATCAGCTTTATAGGCGATTTTGACAATTAGATGAATTATCAAGGCCAGAAGAAACTCGGTAGGAATTCAACACTCGTGTTGTACTTATGGCACTATTAGAGTTCAGAAACTAGGCCAATTTGCTGCATGAGGCAGGAGCAAGAAAAGCTGATAGTACATCTCCACCATTGCCACAAGCAAAGCCAACTAACCTTAGTTCTTACTTCTTCACGGCAATACTCTCAAAATTGTAGGCAATTTTATCTTATAAGTGTAACAAACAGAAATGAGTGCCTTGCCATCCAGGATCTATACTTGCATAATAAATTTTTATCAATTTTTTTAACATTTAATAGAAACTATAAACTTGAAGGTGTGACCCCTTTTTCTGCCACAGATCCAAGCCAACTCATACGAGTTACTGCCATTGCAACCCTTCACAATATAACTCCATATTTAACTACTTTGACATGATAACTGTAGATTTAAATAAAACTGCAGCTTATCATTTTCCGTATTAAAAGTACCAAAAAATTGAACTAGTAATTTTCAAATTACGTTTCTGGATTCTCAATTCCAAGTCAAGTCTTGGATCCGGACTCTTACAATTAATTGAATTGCTGTATATACCAATACAGATAAGTAAGTTGAGATGTATTCTTATTTAATATCACTATATTCTGTAGAAACAAGCAATATTGTCTGCTAAGGTTCAAAGGGAGGAAAATATTGGCATGCCTGTGAGAGTTGCACCACAGTCAACAATAAAAATATTCCCGGTCACATACTGTGATGAATCGTGAATCAAGTATCGGATGACAGATGTTAATGCTGGATCAGATGTGCCAGACGTTTGTAATGGTACAATTTTCCTGGCCACGTCTCTGAACCATTTTTTCTTAAATATTTCTGCTGTTGTCTCAGATGGAAAAATGGCAGGGGCTATTGCATTTACTCTAATTTTAAACCTTCCAAGTTCTAAGGCCATCACCTGCAATTGCCAAAATGAGAAACAGAATGAAGCGTCAACAAAAGGATTGCTCAGCAATTGCGATCCACATCTCAGTCAAAACACAAAATTTATATAATAATGAACAAATACAATCAGAAAAACTGTTTAAATATTTTCCCAGACTCCCAGTTTTACAAACAGTCAATGGGCTCGGAAAATTCATAACGTCTCAGACCTCTGAGAGCTGACTGCTGCGATGTGAGTATTTAGATGAGGATCTTCCATTTCAGGGACCACTTAGTCTATGACAAAAGGAGTTAATACCAACATGCAAAACATTGCAACTTACCGAATCAGAATGTGAATCAGGATCTGGTAGATGATAATAAGGCAAATTATTAGAGTTCCAACACATGAAACTGATTTAACAATTTGGATAGAGCTAAAATTTATCGAAGCAGGGAAGTATTCTGCAAGCTGCTTAACAAAATGTGACAAATAAATTTACTCTGATGCCGAGATTACCCACAGATTCAAAAAATATATACATGTAACAGCATTCAAAGAATTGAATCCTAGTCAAAGTTTAAAACTAGGAATACTTTCTTCTAGAAGTGATTGATAAAGCTGCGGCCAGCATGTATTACACTTTCAACTCCATTTACTCTACAAGAAGAAGTACATACAAAATATGAAATATCAACATTAAAAATAGAAGTACCATACAAGCAGAAAATTAGCTTGTACAATACCTTTGTCATGTTATTCATCCCTGCTTTTGAAGAAGCATATGCAACACTTCCATGCTGTTGCACCCTATCTAGACCAAAACCACTGGAGATATTAATAATTGACCCTCCTTTCGCCGCTTCACGCATGTGTCTGCCAATGTACTTCGACAACATCCACGCTCCATTTAAGTTTGTTTTAAAGACATCTTCCCATTCATCTTCAGAAATATCAAGTGAAGAATCTGTGCCACCTAATAAACACCATATTAGAGGGAACACACGGTCAGATTAGTTTCAAACGAGCGATTTACTAATATATCAACTTGACATTAAGATTCTTGTTAGTAATGGCGTAACCTGAATGTAGTATGACTAATACTTCGAAACTAAAAAGTTAATAGGAATTTATTAGAAATACTAAACACAACTAAGTAGATAGTCGTCTTTTGCACACTTCCTAGGGAAGATAGCTCTACCTAGGAGAGGTTAGTTATATTACACAAAAAATAAAAATGTACATCAAATGAGTGAATCAGAGAGCCTACTGAAATAAGGTAACCAGGAGGAAGTCCAAGATGAAGCTGGTTTAGTAGTGAACAAAATGTGGTTTGTAGTCTCTTTAGTTTGGTTGTCCTATTACCCAGTCTTTGATATGTTCAAGTTAATTGTTTTTGTTATCATGACAAGTAGTTTGGTCTAGTCTGGAAAGTTTACCCCTGCTTTAGTGTTGGTGCTCACGGTTTGCAAATCTTTTGTGTTTACTCCTGCTACAGCCGGTATTTTGTTTTTGTTCTATTTGAATACCCTGATACTCTGGAGCTTATTAAATATCTAATGGAATATTGAAAATCAGATAACGATCAGTACATTCAACATTATCTGAATATATTTTAGCCCAATGTGAATTCAGAAACAAATTTTCAGTAATGCTGACTGATGACTCTCATTACGCATACACAATACATCTTCTCCCCAGCTCACATGCAGAGTTTGGTATTGTATTCTTGATTAAACAACTAAACAGTTTAATTAATGTTGCAGCCTCAAACCCCATATTCTAATGTTGGTGTATCTCACTGGTTGTGGAAGGAGCAGAGTGATGTTTAATAAGTGGGTGTCCTTGGTCTACGAGCTAGCTTACGGGATTGAGATAAGCCGAATAGGCTGATAGCAATCAGAGCCCAAGTTACAATAATCTGTATGTGAAATTTCCAAATGGCTTTAGGCAGAGTCTGATCTTATAGTATAAGGGAGAAACCTATCCTTGGTGTGAGCAGGGAATCGGTAAATAAACTCTTGTCACACACCCAACACTAACAATCTTGTCTCATACTTGTACTTAGTTTACACTGAGATATCTCTACGCTGTGTTGTTTTCACTCTGAAAAATTCACATGCCAGTAGAGTAGACCTTCCTGGATCCCTCACCTGTCTCACTTTCTGCAACATTCCGTGTTAATATTTCTTTTAGATTAATTATATTTTCTCAGAGTAGAGGGAAAATCATGGCAAATAAAAATTGGAAGTTCAAAGCTAGATTAAACTTTTGCACAATGTGTGAGACATAAAACCTTAAACTCCTTCGTTCAAACTGTTTCGAAATAAATAAATCATCACTAAATTTAGTTTCTGGAGCAGAACAGAAGGTAAAAGAACAATTACACCAAAATCTGTGAAATACTAAACATAAATATAGTCCAATTGCTTCTTTTTATTGCATGTATAAGTGTCTGGTGCATAAAAAAATATGTAACCTATCTTCTTTTTACGGATTATGTTTTGAATGTTAATGGACAAAAAATCTGAATAAACAAATATACGTGAAAGCAACCTTCTAACAAACCTCAAAAAAACAAATACAGAAACTTGTATTATCATCTGTAGGTCCAGCGATGTACCTCTGATTCCAGCGTTGTTGATCAAAACATCAATACGTCCAAAGACAGACCATGCTTTTTGTGAAGCCGCTTCGATAGTATTTCGACCGGCTGTGACATCCAGCTCAATGGCAACTGCTCGAGTAGTAGCGGAGATTTCATTAATTTCATCGCATAAAGACTTGAGACGATCGGCACGTCGAGCAGCCGCTACGATATAGCAACCGGCCTTGGCCAAGTCAGTACAGAACTCGTGCCCTAGACCAGCAGATGCACCTGTGACCAGCACCACCTTACCCTCCAGATCGCACCATGGTTCTACTTGGCTTGGTATTTTGTTCTCCATCAATAGTGTCACCCGCTTCTTTTTTTTAGTTTAGTTGAACAAGATGAGTTATTGAATTGAATTATTACAGGGTTAATAATGACTTATTTTTCAAATAAATCGGTTTGGTCACTTATTGTAGATTTGACTCATCAACTTGGTCACTAAAAAATCATCTCACTGGTACAATTTTTCAAATTAGTAACCAAATTGTATCAAATTTACAATAAGTGACTCAACTGATGTATGTGAACCCAACGAGTCACGTGTTTGATAATTATGTCGGCTATTATATCTCTGTATTATTGCTGACGCCTGACGTGATCAGCCGCCCCGGGTGGCCAATTCAACCAAGTACATTGTCAAATGTCAATTCAACTATAATAACAATGTAAACAAATTTACGAAAATGTCTTATGTATCCCTGTTCCCTATATAAATCTTTTATTATAATTTTATAAAATGATGTGATTGTTTAGCACAACCATACGATTTCATGGACCTGCAAGAAAAAGAAATAGGGAACTTGCAAATGGCTTAAATCTTAGTTATAAATCATGAAAACTGCTCATAAACTGTAGTGTGGTTTATTTATTGATAAGTTGAAATGAACATAAATTTAAACTCGATTTTTTGAGCTAAATAAGTTCAAACTCGTTACAACGCAAATTCAGTCTCTAAAGATTTAAAGGGAGGAGAATATAGGTATGCCGGTGAGAGTTGCACCACAATCAACAATGAAGATATTTCCAGTCACATACTGTGATGAGTTGTGAATCAAGTAGCGAACAACAGACGTCAATGCTGGATCTGTTGTACCAGACGTTTGTAATGGTGTGGTTTTCTTGGTTACATCTTTCAGCCATTTAAATAGTTCCAATGTGATCTCATATGGGAATATGGCAGGGGCAATCGCGTTTACTCTAATTTTATATCTTCCAAGTTCTAGGGCCATCACCTGTCATTATCAAAAACGAAACAGAATAAAGCACATATTGTGAACTAAAAATTCCCGATTAATTCAAAAATAAAATTCATAATTATTGCACAGATAGAATTAGTTAGATAATCAATTGATATGTCTAAACAAATTTACGGTGAAACCATCTCAAAAACGTTATCTCCAGGAGCACTCTTTTATTCCGAACTTCAGGGCTGATGTAGTTTCCTTAAGTATGTAATGTACTTGGTTCCCTGAAGTTGGTTCTTGTTTCATAGTCATAGAGATTAGCTGTGGGCATATCCGGACTTTAGACATAAGAAAAACTCGAAGCGATTAAATATAACGTGTTCTGAAAATGTGTTCACTGTGGGAAGATAAAGAATCAGTCAATCAGTTTGTTTCACATTGTAAGTTATGTCAGAGGTTGAACTGTTATTGTGTGGTTGTCATGGTTGTGCTGACCTTTTTCTTAACACATAGATGATATTCAGATGTATCAGAGGTATAAAAAGAATAGAGACTTAATTTCCATGCTTCATAATTTACGGGAATGGTGAAAAATAACATAAGTTAATTAGCAAAAGAAAATAAATAAATAAATAACATGAGTTCTATGAAACTGGGATTAGTCAAAATCAATATTAGTCCTGTTTCTGAGCTGTTGAATGAGTTCCATCGCCGTTATGTTAGCTCCTTTAATCAATAACATAAGCCTGCTTTTGAAGAACCATATGCGACACTTCCATGTTGCTGCACCCTATCTAGAGCAAAAATGGTGGAAATATTTATAATTGATCCTCCTTGGCCTGCTTCACGCATGTGTCTGCCAATGTACTTCGACAATAGCCACGCTCCATCTAAGTTTGTTTTGAAAACATCTTCCCATTCGTCTTCAGAAATATCAAGTGAAGACTCTGTCCCACCTAATAAACATAATTTCAAAGGACGTTTATGGTATAGACCGGGAAGGAAAATGGTTTTGTAGGAATGCTAAAGAGACTTCATTAGCTCCAATGGTGAAAGAAAAAATAAAGCCGATAACAAGACCCTGCATATCCAGCATTTTTTACTCATACATGTCATAGAAGCAAAGTTTACATCTACTGCTAGGAGTACCGAGTACAGAAACTATCTGGGTGAAGAGTCCTAGTGTTTATCACGCTAAACAGTAATAAAAGGTACTAAAATATCAACAAGCTAGAAACGATCAGTGTGCAATAATATGTGGGATTAAATAGACATGTGATACAATAACAAACGAAAATTGTATAGATAAAAAACTGAAAAGAAAATAACAGAGGTTTAGCCCCCAATCCGCAAACCCCAGCGACCTGATCCCTCAACCCTGAGAAGAAGATCAGCCTCCTTGTCTAATCTCGTCTGATACTTAAAAAAACTGTAATTGGTATAAAGTGAGGGTAAAGCAACTTAAGATATTTACCTCTAATGCCAGCGTTGTTGATCAAAACATCAATACGTTTAAATATGGCCCAAGCATTTTGCACAGCCGCTTCTATAATTTTCCGCTTTGCAGTGACATCAAGTTCAATGGCAACGGCTCGAGTAGTAGTTTTAGTAGCATAAATTCTATTGATTTCATCGCATAAAGACTTGAGACGATCAGCACGGCGAGCAGCGGCCACAATATAACAACCGGCCTTGGCTAAATCCATGCAGAACTCGCGTCCCAGACCAGCAGATGCACCTGTGACCAGCACCACCTTGCCCTCCAGATTGCACCATGGTTCCATTTGCCGTAATACTTTGTCCGCCATCAATTATTCTGCCCGCTTTTTTAGTTCAGGAGTTGAAAACCATTCTATAATTTATGATTTCTGACATGAACACCTAATATCAATACTATTATGTACTCCCTCTGTTTGGAATAGTCGCTTGTAAGAGGTTTGACCACATAGTAAATATTATTATTTTTTAAATATTTTTTTTGTGATTAAAAGTTTTAATTTATTACTTTTATTCGAAAAAAAGAAAATTCTAGAAAAAATATTTTTTACTACATAGTCAAACCTCTTAAAAGTATGTGCAGAAAAGTCAAGTGACTATTATATCCAACAGAGGGAGTACTAAGATGATAATATAATTTAAACTTCACGTGTCTTCAATTAAATATGAAAACCAATCTGATAATTAAAACAAATGTTAAACATACGACAAAAGTAAAACATACGTAAATTTTATTTTTTGGAATTAGGAAAGATATCACGGATTCACGGAAGGTTAGTGACTTTTCAAATCCAAGACTACAGAACTCAAGTTAACTTAATTGTGGCCTTATTCTAACTGTTGTTGTTCGACCTTATTTTTGTTAAACAGGTTGTTTTGGTTTTATGTTGTGAGAAAGGGTGTGATGGCCTTTTGCTCGGTTTACTCCGACATACTTGAGTAACATAACCCATTCAAAATCAATATACAGAGACCAAGAAGGGAAAAGAAGGCAGGCGTCATCAACTGAGCTCAATTTCATGGTTTATATACACCCGGTTTAGGTAAATCTGAGTGTTGTGTCTGCCCAACTGAGGTACTTAGGTTACCAAAACATGATAAATCTTGCGAAACAAATTATGTCTGTCCCCTCATGTTCCAACTACGTGTAGTAGAACTACTCTTGTATCCTCTCTAATGAGGGAAGTGAACATCAAGGCTTGGTCAGCTTTAAGTGAACACTGAGGCTTGTTTTGCTTAAATACAAGTGATGAAACTGTTCCAAGTATTTCAACTGAAACATGTTCTGTTTCATTATATTTCGAGATCCTGCCCGATTGGAACTTGAAAGCTCCGCATTAGCAATTATAATGTAATCAAGAGTACTTAGATGCTAGAAGTAGAACTACTTCTGAACAAGGGGTCAAATTTGGCTAACTGAGAGTTGATCAACTAATATGAAAACTGGCAATTGGCAAGTTGCCAATGAAATTTATCAATGATTAAAACTAATCAGCCACATAACAAAATTTATCATTTAGGGACATGAAAATGGAGGGATATACATGTTCTTGGTTTGGTAAATTAAGATCTTCAATCAGATATATATATATATATAACCACTCATTCTTCATAAGTAAGCATCAAACAAATATATTTTCCAGAATTAGTACAATAAATTCAAAGGCGAGAAAATATGGGAACACCGGGAAGGGTTGTGCCTGAATCAACAATAAAGATATTTCCGGTGATATACTTGGAGGAGTCATGCATTAAGTATCTGATCACTTCCGTCAATGCTGGATCAACCGTGGCTGTGTACTGCAGGGGAAGAATTTTCTTCACCACATTTTTTAGCCACTCTTGTTCAAAAAGTTCTTTGGTGATCTCGGACTGGAAAATGGAAGGCGCAATGGCATTGACCCTGATGTTGTATGCACCAAAATCCAAGGCCATTACAGTAGTCATGGCGTGCATTCCTGCCTTAGATGAGCTATATGCAAGACTTCCATTGCTCTGCACCCTGGTGAGCCCAAATATGCTCGAAATGTTGATGATTGATCCTTTAATACCTGCATCACGCATTCGGATTCCAACATATTTTGAACATAACCAGGCCCCATCTAAGTTTGTCTTGAACACATTATCCCACTCCTCTTTTGTTAATTCAATTGTAGAACTCGTGCTACCTGATCAATACCAAAATTGATATTTTAGGAGCCATCTTTCAAAATAGTTAATATCCATATAAAAACCTTAAATGCATTAGAACCAACTTAATCAAAAACATAATACCAAGTTAAACCTAATAGACACACCAATTGTAGTCGCACGCCATCCTCAAAAAAAGCTGTTTAGACTTCTTAATCATCGGCTAAAGCACTAAAATCCATTAGGTTTGGTTGGAAAGTGTAAAATTTGTTGAATTTCTAACAAACTAATTCATAATTTATATGCATCCGCAAATTCCTTTCATATTCAAACTAAAACGCAATCTCGCCAATTTAGAAATGAATGTTCTCCCAATCTTATCACCAAGTGTCTGCTTTCTTTCCTACTCACAAGTCATATCATTCACAAATCTTAGGTTTCACACAATACTTTTACTCTACTCCCTTTTCAACCTCTCATTCCACCTATAACATTCCTTGGAAATTTTTCATTACAATCTATGCAACCAAATGGAACTTAATTGCATAAATAATATTGTACATGCTCAATTTTCATCAGCTTAAGCGTCATTAGACATATTAAACAAACTATCACAAGACTACTCATCATGATCTAAAGGTGTTGCACTTGCACCGATTCCAATGTAATTTATTCTTTTATCCACTTACACTTTTCATTTTAAAAAAGAAGCAAAAAAAAACATAAAAATACCCATAGAAATTGCATAAAATGAAAAGAATAGAAGCCACAACATACCTCTAACACCAGCGTTATTAATCAAACAATCAATACGACCAAAAATACCCCAAGCTTTCCCAACAGCAGCCTCAATACTAGCCGGATCCGCAGTAACATCCAGCGCAATAGCCACGGCACGAGGAGAACTAGAATTCTGATTGATCTGATCACACAGGGACTTCAAACGGTCCACGCGCCGAGCAGCAGCAATCACCTTACAGTTAGCTTTAGCTAGGTTGATACAGAAGTCCCAGCCGAGTCCAGATGATGCACCTGTTACGAGAACCACCTTGTCGTCCAGATCTAACCATGGCTCCAGCTGGTTCGATACTGGAACTTGTGTTGAACTTGACATTGGTTTATCAGTTGTCTGAATTCTTGGTTTTGGTTACTTTTGCACGGACTGGTTTTGCGTGGAAAGAGAGTGAAATGTTGATTTATATACACGTTAAAGATTTTCGGGTGATGTTTTTTATGTGTCTTGACATTATCCTCCTAAATTTATTCTTTTATTAATTAAAGTTACTCATCCCAAACTCCCTCCATTTCACAATACATATTTAAAAAAAAAAATTATTTCAAATTAATTGTCTGCTCCAAATTTAAATGTATATTTACATTTTTAATTAATATATATTATTCTTACAAATATTCACTTTTCTCAATATATATGATCTTTTAAAAGTGAACATTTATTTTAAAACGGATGGTGTAATTATTTAGCCATTACTTAAACTTCAACTAATTTATTTTCTTAATTGGTTACGCATTATATTGACTAATTTTGTCTACTAAATGCACAATCAATTAAACAAACTTGACTTCATAATTAGGATAAATAAAGTTATTTTTTAATTTTCTTTTTTTGAAGAAATTAGCTAAAATAGTTATGAATTATTTATAATAATTAGTACTCCCTCTGTCCATTTTAATTCTTATCATTTTCTATTTTAGGATGTCTCATCCAATTCTTTACATTTCAAAACTTTCCTAAAATAATAAAGTTTTAATAATTTAAAAACTTTAATGGACCCACTTATTCCCACTAACTTTCACTATTTCTCTAATCAATTACTTAAATATTAATAGGTCTCACCACTATACTCACTTTTCTTACACTTTTGACTACTTTACTCTTATTTCTTAGTCTCCGTGTCCAATCCAAGTGATAAGAAATCACTTGACGGAGGGAGTACTCCCTCCGTCCCTCTGAGATGTATACGTTCACTGTTTGCACGCATTTCGAGGCTCTTATAAAGGATAGTTCTATAACTTTTTTCTAAATTTTTTTTTTCTGAATAAAAGTTTAATGTC